>NDFZ01005470.1:669559-720065 GCA_002192655.3 Mamestra configurata
GGGGGGGGGGGGGGGTGCTCATCTGCCTAGGGGTCTAGTGCTACCCAACTCCTGGGTTGTGGAGATAAACAGTCACTTAATGTAAAATGGCTGGCCTGTTGGTCGAGTGGTTAGTGACCTTGACTGCTAAACCGGAGGTCGTGGGTTCGATTCCCACCCAGGACAAATCTTTGTGTGATGAGCATGATCTTTTGTTCTGTGTCTGGGTGTAATTTGTCTATAATGTGTATGTATTTAGAAATATATAAGTATGTTTATCAGTTGTCTGGTTGCCATAGCACAGGCTCTGCCTAGTTTGGGATCAGATGACCGTGTGTGAGTTGTCAATAAAAAACAAAACAAAACAAAAACAAAATACGGATAGGTACTCAACTGCATCCAATGAGACTGGAAGCCGCCTCAAACTTAGATTTATGCTTTTCATTATTAATTTCATCAGATTATATGTATACAGGGCTTTAACCCAGAATTTTAAGTGTCACACTTCAAATTCTGGTTTTAAGCCCTGTGTGCAATATCCAGGGTAAAAATTTCAAGTGGATACTTTTTTTTTTTTGGATGGGATGTCATCAAATTACTCCTGGTGAGGAGTCCTCCAAGGAGTGACTCTTACTGGGCCCCACCCGACAGAATATTAGCATGTGGTCAACGAGACTCCGCAGGAACACAGTTCCTAACGGGGAGTTGTTGCCAGCACCCGAGTGCACCGTCCTACAAACTGGGCTTCCCCCAGACGTACTCTTAAGGGAACCAGTTCTCGGACACACGGGGAGGTTTTCTGTCCTAGCACCGCTTCAAGTACCTCTAGGTACTTAGGTAACAGATTGAAACTGCGGGCAACAGTTATTTAGAAAATAAAACTCAATTAAACGTTAATGTACATTTATTATTATCTTCATTTTTAAATTCATATTCCATTTTCATACTGGTGAAATCATTAAAAACATACAAGTACCTACGCCAATTTGTCTGATTTTAATTAAAAAGATGCGGTTTTATACCTACGTTTAAAATAAAATTTTATTTCGTTCTGTTACGATTAAATATAATTACGTTATTTTAATCAAGGTTTTTGTATACGGTCTCGAAGAAGTTTGTTATGAATACCTACAGACTGCAGACTTAGGTTTCTTCTAAATACCTTTAATTTGAATAGTAAAATATAAATCTACTAGGTTTTTTCCGCGGTTTTGCTCGCATATTAATACGAGCATATTTTCACAAAAAATATACCTAGCCTATAAACTTCTCCATATGTATGTATCTCAGTACGAAAAAATTCATATAAAAACCAGTTCATAATCAGTTCAGCGATTTAAGCGTTACACACAAACAAACTCACTTTCGCATATTTCATTATATCAAGTTAGGATATATTTCTTCTGTAGTATTTCCAATAGTAACAAAAAAACAAGCTACTTTGTAGATATGTAAAAGTCTCTTGTACCCATACAAAATCCAAACGTTTTGATGAGACGACAGAATTCTTTGATTTTTTTTTACTATTGATAGGCACGCGTCTGTCCACTATCTCACGTGATGGTAAGCGATGATGTGGTCGAAGATGGAGCACGCTTACCTAGAAGTAACCTATTCACTCTTGACTTAAAGACTCCCAGATTGTAGCTATCAGGAAACACAGACTCTGACAGGGAATTCCACTCCCTAGCTGTTCACAAAACGTTTTGTGCGTGTGGATGGGATGTCCTGTCATCGAACAAACAAGCCAGTCTTATATTTTTTTACAACAACTGGCATCTGACCTCCTATTTATTGAAAACGGTAAAAATGATTTATTCATGGGGACCAATATTTAAATGGACACTCATGTATTTTCAAGAGTCTATTACGGTGAATTTCTCTTGCCGAGTTTGGAAGTTTATAAATGTTTTCCTTCTTTTGTTTTTCCTTGACCCTGCTTCGTACGGGTGCGATTTACTGATGTAGTGGCACCAACTAGAACAACGATATTTCCACATTATCCCAGTTAAATAATATAATTTAATGTGTAAGATTAAACTGATAATAAAGTTAAAACTAAAAAAAAATAAGTATATTCATAAATACTTATTTGAAGGACGTTATTAAAATAGGTGGGCGATTTAACTCAAAATTACTATGGCAGCATTACGAGAGATCCACGGTTGCGGAATTTGTTCGAAAGAGTTACCGCGGCCCTGGAACACAAAAGGCTTTAGAAGGAACACGGATGGGTTTTAGTCAGTAAGATTCCGACACGCCCTTCCACTCCACCCAGAGCGGAAAAAGTAATCTGATGATTTCCCATCCTTAAAAAAAAAGCATTACGAGAGATGTCACACGTAATAATTATTGTCACTGTTCAAATTCCAGAGTGCCAATTCTAAGGTGTTCTGTATGGTGTCGGACGTAAAAGAATACCACCATCTCATCACTTCCCGTGGGTGTCGTAAGAGGCGACTAAGGGACTCACCAGAGAAAGGGCAGCAGCATTCTCTGTGGTTCTGTGCATTGCAACAGCTACACTGCGATCGCCAACCAGCCTGCCAAGCATGGCGATTATGGCAATCCCCCCTTTGGGAAGGCCTATGTCCAGCAGTGGACGTCTTTCGGCTGATATGATGATGATGATTTTGAATTCTAACATTCGCATTCGCATCTGTTAAAAAACCTCAATTTCCATACATTTTTGTCAGATTGCGACTGACATGCAAATGTTAACGTTGCTTAAAAATAGTAGAATATTGGCCCTCTGAACGGCTCCAATTAACTGAGTAAGATTAAAAGAACTGGGCATACACGAAAAGCTTTGCATAACTCTGATTATATTTTATTTATATTAAAGAACGGTTTCAGTTTCTCTGTGACACACATTCTCGGTTCTTGATATCATCAAAAAATCTTCAATTAAGTATACTTATGCATTCCACATCCTTTTTTAACAAATCTTTCACTATTCAAGCTGCTCGTTTCTGGAATGCATTATCCATAGATGTGAGGCGTGCACAAACGCTAAGGAGCAATTATAATATCTAATAATCTTGGGACAACTCACACACGGTCATCCGACCCCAAACTAGGCAAAGCCTGTGCTATGGCAACCAGACAACTGATAAACATACTTATATATTTCTAATTACAAACATATTGTAGACAAATTACTCCCAGACACAGAACAAATAATCATTCTCATAACCTAAGATTTGTCCTGGATGGGAATCGAACCCACGACCTCCGGTTTAGCAGTCAGGGTCACTAACCACTCGACCAACAGGCCAGTCTTACTCACTAGCTTAACTTACCTCACTATAATTTTTCTCCTCCTCTCCCAATTATATATTTGATATTTATTAGTATATTATTAAGTATTGTGTGTATTTTATATTATTATGTCTAATTTATACCTATTGTTTATGATGTTTGTACACTGACCACCCCAAATCTAACTTCTTTCGTTCAGTCCATCCAAAGGTTGTCTGTAAGAGATTGCCCTGTGCGATAAGACCGCCTATTGTACACTTGTTTTTGTAAAAGTTTTTATTGTGTTTGTTATGAGGTGTGCAATAAAGTATATAATAAATATTATACATAAAGGTATGCGGTACAGAGAGTAAAATCCCGCATACACCCACTGAAATGGGAGGATCCTCTGGCCAGACGGTTGTGTTGCCTGGTGGGCAACTCCCCGATAGTTAATATTCGGACTGTTGTATATGTTCAAATCGCACGGAGAACTTTGCTTGCGCGATGCAGGATTTCGTTGGTAGTTCGTCGTATATGGTGTTGCGGTTCTTTTTATTGTCGTACAAATTTCGCTTCCTAGTTTTTCATGTGACGGTATTGATGTCGCTACAATATATTATATTATATTCATAGACGTAAAAATAACACGAGTTAGTAAACATTATTCCTTGTCAGTAGACCTCACTCAGGCGCCTGGTGCCAGGTGCAAGGAACACTGAAGTACAGGTGACAAATCTACCCTTATTACTTCGCTGTCGATTCTATAAATGATGCGATTTTGTATTGAAGTCTTGGTAAATATTTAAGTGATTCCAGTCTCATTTAGTTACATTAATATAACTTTATTTCGTTAAAAATGAGACTGTGTTAGTAACAATAAATAAAATTACACTTTATGGGCCAATAGCTCTACCAAAGCATACAGTTATCAGTACACTAAACCACCCAAACCTCCTATCCTCCTCAAAATTCTCTTTTCTTTTGTCTCTATATTTTGCAACCTACATCAACCGAGGGTTGTCATTAGTTGTACTTGCAGCGCGTAGAGATAATTAACCTTGTGATTGTGTGACGATTTAAATGTTATGAGGCGTCAACCGACGATTACATTAATTGTCTAACAGGGCCTCTGCGAGTTGGCTTCGGCGGCCCCTCCTTCCAAAGGTCCGAGACCCCAGGATCCCGAGACATATCCAAGATGTAAAAACAATAACTTATAACTATTATTTTTGATGTATTTTTTTTTTTAGGATGAGAAATCATCTAATGACTTCTTCAGCTCTGGGTGGAGCGGAAGGGAGTTTCAGACTCTTATTGACTTAGAAGGGCTTTAGAAGGAACACGGATGGGTGTTCCCATCCGTGTTCCTTCTAAAGCCCTTTGCGTTCCAGGACCGCGGTGACTCTTTCGATCAAGTTGCGCAACCCTGGCAGGATATTATATGTGTATTAGTAACTCAAATAATCCATTGCTCGAGTACTCCAGCCAAGATAATGTAACATCGATTAAAATACAACCAGACCAGACTGTATGGAAGCATGCCCTGGATGCATATCTTTTACGCGTTTTAGTTGGCTCATATTTGATTACTTAAAATATAACACCCCTGTGTCCGCCACTTCGAAAGTCTGTGCTGGGTGCGAATTCCCCGATACCTAGATTGTGCAGAATTCTTATTGGCCGCAGTGACTTAGTAGATGTACATCACGATAGTATAAATAAATTCCTACGAGCTTTTGTAAATAATATAATGGCGATTTAATTGGTTTTTTTTTATATAGGTATACCTGTTTTCATTTAAATATTTTCAATGTATTCAGTTAATTTTTATTTTACTATAATTTATGGTCATTATATTTTTCATAACTCAATCAATCAAACTATCATCATTTAATCAACTATAATTTAAATAAGTAATTTACATTCCAATGATGTATACAGAATTGAATGATTTGATAATTTTCTTTATTATTGCTTTTAATTATTATTCCTTGTATGTATAATTATAATTTCAGTAAGTTATAAATATGTTATGTAAGCCGTTTTTTAGTGCATGTGGTGTTAACCTGTAATTAGTTGTTGCACTTGAATATGTTACTCTAGTTATTAAATCAGAAATGTATATAGTGTAAACAATTGTTTGTTAACCTAAATAAATAAATAAATAACATTAAAAATGCAGTTTTAAGAACCGTTTTACTATTCATTTTAAAATTGTTATCAATAGGTATTTTATGTGCAGTCTAGAACAAAAGAAGTCAGAAAAATGCAAAGTAGCCAGCAGGTTAATGCTATCTTTTCAAAATAGACTTTTCTATTTTAGCATTATTTTATTTAAAATTCCGATGCCAAGGAAGCCAAACAAAACAATATCCAGGCTCTGTTCAAGCTAACTTATCAAAACGGACGTTTCTATTTTTGCAATCTCGACACTGTAAACCTAGTCGATAAAATATTTCTATCTATATAAATATCTTTAACTAACTTTTCTAATCCAGTTAAAGTCTTAAATTCAAATTTAAAACTGTTTAAACGTTAAACAAATCACATTGGGATCGGTTAGGACACTAATTAACTAGAGCGTCCCACGGAGCCGCAGTTACAGATGGCCAGACAAACCTATTAGACCGTGTAATTAGTCCCCCAGTCCATATGGTGCCATCGTTAACACGGAATTTAAAGAAATTCAGACATGACACTGTTTATGCGGAATTGTGACGGGAATCTTGATTGAAGATTCGGTAAAGCCTCAATAAATTAAAATTTGGATATGAAATTTATTATATCAAATGAATTCTTCCACTCGCTCTGGCCGCAGCGAGAGTGAATGTCTGACTCTTACTGACTAAAACTTTATCAAACAATTCCGCAACTTATGTAAACTTAAGAATTGGTTTTTGTACACCTAAATACGTTCAGAAAGTATTTTCTAAATCGGGCACTGGGGTCCTTCCTTGTATGACATATAACCATCATGATTCCGGTGTAGAAGGGAGACGGATCTATACAAAACACTTTCCCTTTGTCACAGAGAACTCATGATGGCAATGAGACGTCATCATCATCATCATCATCCACAGCCCGACTTCGCCCACTGCTGAGCGTAGGCCTCTCTTCACTTGTGCCAATCCCCACGTTCCTGTGCCAGCCTCATCCAGGTAATATGATCCAATTTCGAAAACTATTTGACTCAAAGAAATTTAACCTGAGAAAATTCACGGTCCCTGTAGGAAACCTAGAGGGTCGAAGCTTTCGTATACAGCCTGATGTACATATTTATTTATTTTGTGTTAACGATAAAAAATACGATTGCTCGAACAGTGTTGCACTACTTTTGTTCACTATGAACACGGGCCTTACAATAGAAATTCAAAAATATTTTACATATCTACTGAATCACACACAACAATTGAATATTTTACAAAAGCACTGCCACCTTGTCATATTCCAGAAGAAGCCCTTTGTAGGTGAAATGGGAAAGCCAGCTTGAGATCTTGTTAAAGGGAAGAGCCACTTGACTTCGACTGAATTTTAACTTATAAGAAACTTTTCAATGGACGATTATATGCTAAACTTGTATTAGCTTCAAAATAAACTACTCGAGTTTTACTGAAGGACTGTTACTGGGAAACTTGTTCTTTTTCGATATTTACAATTCAAAGTTTATAGGGTTATTTGATTAAATATGCTGGTAGATGATTGATTCGACCCGACGGATAGACCGCATCTACTCATCAATATGTAAATACATTTTCGAGGGATTATTCTCACAGAGTAAACGTAAAGCAACCGAGTAAAAATTTGTACCCGAGACGAATGGGATCATTCAATCTCGCCACATTTCTATGTAAAATAAGTAAATACTAGTAATATATGTACCTACTAGGTTTTCGTTTATTTAAAATCTTACTGTTGTTATTATATCGCTAGTACCTAAAGTGTTCGGGATGATGTGTTTGCTGCGAAGTGAAGGAAGGGATATGCTCTAACAAAAGTTGCACAGAAGGGGCTCTGAGGTAGCTCAGGGTTGCGGCATTTGTTCGAAAGAGTCACCGCGGTACTGGAACGTAAAAGGCTTGAAAAGGAATACGGATGGATCAGTAAGAGTCTGACTGCGGAGCGAGGAGGCTTGGGAAGCGGTCACCTCTTTCTTCGAAGCAGTAATGCTAGCGAAGGAAGAGGCGGGCCACGCGAGGGAAAGACAAGGCCTTCGCCCCAACCGCCGCAACAGGAGAAGACGCCCCGGGCGTCGGGAGAGGGCTCAGTGGCTAGCTGTCCAATCACCACATTCAGTTCCATGCGCGCCTGAAAGAGATGACAGCATAGGAGACGGGGCCCGCTAGTGCCAGAGCCTGCCAGGGTTACGGAATTTGTTCGAAAGTCACCGCGGCCCTGGAACGCAAAGGGCTTTAGAAGGAACACGGTTGGGTTTTAGTCAGTAAGAGTCTGACACACCCTTCCGCTCCGCCCAGAGCGGAAGAAGTCATTTGATGATTTCCCATCCTTAAAAAAAAAGAGTGACACGCTCCACCCAGAGCGGGAGAAGTCATTTGATGATTTCCCATCCTTAAAAAAAAAGAGTGACACGCTCCACCCAGAGCGGAAGAAGTCATTTAATGATTTCCCATCCTCTGGGGTGATCTTTTAAGAGGGAACGGGTCCCCCTTCCATGTGCTGATGGTGATCACCGGAGAGGTTTTAGTCAGGTGAGAACTCTACACTCTCCGGTTTTATCCCCAAAGCCCGGGCGCTTTTGAAAGTTTTTGTAAACAAAAAACAAATCCAATGAAAAAGGTACTAGTGTAGTGCTTACGAATAGAAGCAGCTTTCCTTGAGGGTCATAAAAATACAACCGATCACAATCGGTTTTTTTGGAAGTGGATTGTATTTTTTTGTGACAAAAGTTTTTTTAATACTTTTTAGTGCTGATACCCCCCAAAAAGTAAAACTTACTAGGAAGCTAATACTGTGGAAAGGTACCTTAAGGAATTAAATTGTACCCTTAATGAGTTATTCTACACATTCGCGCTGTTTACCATTACGGAGTTCCGTTGCGCGCATTTGCAAACCAATTCCATTCCAGATTATAGTAAATAAAAACATACCGTAATCACTTAATGTGTGCCTATGAAATATGAAGAGTTCTCTCGATTTCTGCAGGACCCCATCATCAGATCCTGAGCTGGTGACCATGGGACCACCTGGAAAGTATATTCTTTTAAACAAAAGAATTTTCCAAATCGGTCCAGGCGTCTTTGAGCAATCGGGGAACGTACGTTTTGATTGGTCGCCTTAGCTCGATTGGTCGCCATTTTATGTCAGTCCATAATTTCTCGGAATGACTTCGAGATATTATAGACTATCAAATTTTGATGCGTCAAAAAGTGCTCCAAATGTACAGTTGACAATTAATCGAGAGTTTACAATCTCTCAAGTTGTGTTATAATCTTACGGAGTTTGCCATTTTCCGGTGACATACATACACACTCCTTCTTTGGAAGTCGGTTAAAAACTCATCTAGTTGAAACATGTAACAGTTTTATCTCCACTAGGATCCTGACATCATACTAATCTTAACCAAAACCCCCTGAGTACTACAAGCGTGACGCATGTTGTATTCGCATTGTGTCTGTTCCAGTGATTTAGTTGTTGATGCGATTGCTTCAGTCATTCACTCGCCTGACAATCGTTCTATCGCTCATCTAATAGCATGCAGCACGCCACACGCAGTCGAGTTAGATGTTCCGATGATGAAGGGTGTAAGTCTATACCATGAAATATGTTTGTGATACAAGATATCACAACTGATCTGCGGTTGGTTTCCAAATTGAGGATTTGATGTAGAGAAGTTTTCAATGTCAAGCAAGCAAGTGTTAGTAGAAAAACAGAAGTTAATTTATTAAGCACATACATGAAACACGCACAGTACATAAATATAAAAAATATGCCTAAAACTAAGAGTTTGTCTCCCGGCTGCACTAAAATGTCTATTTCGGCGGTAGGTCAGACAGACGAATGCAGTTTGACGCTGGTTTTCTAATGAACCTGTGAAAGGACGAGTGGTGTTTCATTTGTAGTTAACATTATTGTATATTCAAATAATAAAGTAATCTAGAAAGTTAGTAACCCTAGCTTCGAGTATACAGAACTAGCCTCATGTCTAGGCTAGTAAGCTAATGGGTAAGCTAAAAAACAGCTAGCGTCACATGCTAGGATAGCTTAAAAGGATGGGGTTGAATTTTTTGAGCTAGTAGCACCCCATACCACTGATGTTAACAACTCTTACTTCTAGCATGATTAATTCGCATGCAACCAACTTTAATTTAAGAACTGTATTCACTACCTATGTTACACAAATAAAAATGAGTATTGATTATTCTTTATATTCTAGCTTCGTGTGTTGTTTTATTTACGAAAATGCAATTCATTTTACTTCATGGACTATTGGGCATCATGTAAACAGCACTTCCACGTTCTAAGCCAGGACATTATAGTGATGTATCAAGCTTGCTTATATCCTATCTTGAAAATCTGGCCTCGTACGTTATCCTGGTCACTGAAAATAATTTGAACTTCTAGTTTGATTTTTAGTATTAAAACAGTTTGCAGTTTCCAGTGCGAAAAAAACTGACTGTATTTTTTCTGATTAAATAATAAATATTAATTTATTTTAAGAATTACTAGAAATGCAAATTTCAATTCGAAAATTATGCGAGCACAATTTTTGATTGGTAGCCCTCAAATATTTTGGGCACGCCACAATTGCGGCGGTAAGGCCCCTCTTTGAGGAGTGGCTGGAGAGGCGCCACGGCGTCCTCACCTTCCGCTTGACGCAGGTACTTACCGGACACGGCTGTTTCGGGAGGTACCTGTTTCGGATTAAGCGGGAGGACACGCCCGGGTGTCAGCACTGTGAGGATTGCCCGGAGGACACGGTGGAGCATACGGTGGAGGTAGGGCAGACTTGGGCTGAGCACCGCCGTGTCCTCGTCGAGGCGATCGGCGGCGGCAACCTCTCGCGTCCGGCCCTGGTTGAATCCATGGTCCGGAGCGAGGAGGCTTGGGAAGCGGTCACCTCCTTCTGCGAAGCAGTAATGCTAGCGAAGGAGGAGGCGGACCGCGCGAGGGAAAGGCAAGGCCTTCGTCCCAACCGCCGCAACAGGAGAAGACGCCCCGGGCGTCGGGAGTCGCAGGGCGATCCCCGGCCACCGTAGGCGCGGGCCTGCGGACGGCGAGCGTTGGGTGGTTCGCTGTCCGATCACCACCAGGCCCGGGTCGATGGCGCGTTGTGTTTCACGCGCGCCTCAAAGATATGTCAGCAAAGAGGACGGGGCCCGCTAGGGCCAGAGCCTGCCAGGGTTGCGGAATTTGTTCGAAAGAGTCACCGCGGCCCTGGAACGCAAAGGGCTTTAGAAGGAACATGGATGGGTTTTAGTCAGTAAGAGTCTGACACGCCCTTCCGCTCCACCCAGAGCGGAAGAAGTCATTTGATGATTTCCTATCCCTAAAAAAAAAAAAAAGCCCTCAAATATTTATTGAGAGTCTCAAAATTATTTCAGGGCAACCAATATTCATGTATGTTCCATTCAATTACTCATAAAGTATCACTTTAATAGCTACCTACTGAAACCACGGCAATGTTTACTGATCGAAATACAAATAAATAATTGCAAATAGGTCGGTACAATTATTGACAGAAAACCCTAAAACTTCATTATTTATTTTAAACACTATTTGGGTTTAACAGTATCAAAATGTTCAGTGCTTGTAGTACTATTACTTATTTTGTGTTGCCAATGGTTAATTCGTGGTTTATTAAGTAACTTACATTTCTAAAATATTAGTTCTTTTTAAAATCACATTTAATTTTCGGTAAAAAAAATACTAGGTAAAAAAAAACTAGGTACCAAATAAAATCACTATAAAAGAGCAAAATAATTTGTATTTCGGAAGTCGGGGACAAATTACGAAGAAACAAAACCAGAAACACTAAAATACGAAAATAAAATTATTTTGCACTTTGTACTGTTTTTCACTTTTTTGCTGTGGTAGTTGTGGTACTCATAGCTAAACCTAAATAGTGTGCAAGTTCTATAATAACGTAGGATATTTTACCACAAAAAAATATATATAGCCATTGTGCATCTCCTCTCTCACAATTTCAATAAGGATGGGCTTATTGAAGTTGTCATCGTCTAGCCAGCCTATCATCAACACCACTTATTTAGTCCCTAAACTATCATTGAGGAGTTCTATGTCCGGTCTCAATAATGTATCTACCTTTAACCAACTGTCAAATTAGCTACTAACAGTAGCTGAAACGTCATGTTACAAAGGTAAAAATGACGTCACAGCTACTGTTGGTAGTTAATTTGACAGTTGGTTAAAGGAAGATACGTCATTGAAACGGGCCACTAGAGGCCATCTATAATCTATTTCATCAATTCCTCATCACCAAACGGAACTTGATTATAAAAATACCAAAATCGCTATATGTAAGTATGTAAATAATATTTGAGAAATTTCCTCAATTCCTCATGGAACACATTAACAGAACAAGATTTTGATAAAAGGACCAATCCGAAAATACATCTGTTCATTCAAATAAAACATTTTTTTTCAAATCTATTCATAAATGACGGATTTTTGAGGTAACAAACAAAAGCATACAGCTGAAGCATTTTTATCTAAGCTAAATAAATGGAGTCACAACATTTGAAATAATGTAACACAAATATATTCGGGGTCAATAATAGGACAACACTTTCAAAGAAAGTCTGAACGTTTTGCGGAAGTTGAGTTTAAATTAAATAAAGTAACTTCGCGAGTTCGCATCCAACAGACTTAAATTAAATCTTTAAACTTATACAGTACAGTACTCGACACAGTTATTGATGGTGAAATGATATCAGAACGATCAAATTAATCCAATTAGTGCAAAGTTGTGTGTGACTGGTACCCTGGTACTTGCTCTAAGATAGAGCGATATTGCCCCAGTTAGCAATCGGCCTTTGAATGCTTTTTACGACGACGCTTGAAATAGTTTGAAGTGCGGTGTGAAGGAAGTTGGACTGGCAGGTATTATCAGAGTGTGGTTTTAAATATCCTATTCACTTGGAAACCAAAATTTATCTAAGGTAATTAATTTATAACCAATCTTCAACTTCCATTTAACAAACATTTAGACATTTAATTTCCCGCAACATCTTTTAAATCAAGTAAACGGAAGAAAATAACTCATAATCTTGACATCAACAATAAATTAATTAATTTGGAGTGCCATTGCTGTAATGAGAGTGGCTGGGCCCGACGAAGATGTTCGGCGAATACGGCCAACTAATTTCGACGACACGCTTTAAAACGACGAATAATAAAAGTTAATGGGACCGCTCTCTCTTCGTGATTCCTGGCGAGGCGAGTGCTCATTTGCCTGGCCCTCGTTTTCGCCGTGTTAATTAGCATTTTGGCACTAAAATACGTATAATTTGGAACCTTTGCAGGTAAACTTGAGATTTGCTACATACGGTCTGTGATATTTTGTTTGGATAAAAGACTCTTTTTTTTTAATTGCTGTTTTTTTACAAGGCCGCAAGAATCCGCTGGATACGAGTCGCACTGGGCCCGTGAATGTGACGACATTTGGGAGAGGCCAATGGCCAGCAGTGGATCTCTTTCTGCTGAAATATTGATGCTGATGAAATCGTCGGTATAGTAGTAATCGGTACTTACAGAAAAATGTAGTAAACATAGAATGTTTTCGAGTTGAATCATGTTCCACATACTTCTCCTAAGAAGTGTAATTTATAGAACTTGTTTTTTTAGTAAGAAGTTAATTGATACTTATTACTTATAATAGCAAAATAGCTTGCTGTCATAATTAATCTTGTATGAAAGACCTAAATAAGTTTGATGAAAAATAATTATCAATGGTGTTAGTTTGACCCCGTGGTACGTCGAAATGGTTGCGGGAGGTGA
This sequence comes from Mamestra configurata, assembly GCA_002192655.3. NCBI lineage: Eukaryota > Metazoa > Arthropoda > Insecta > Lepidoptera > Noctuidae > Mamestra > Mamestra configurata. The sequence continues at coordinate 682,757 of NDFZ01005470.1, forward strand.
TGTTCATCTTATTTCAGTTTTAATTTCCTTTGATCCCCAACTATAACACAAATAACCTTTCTTCATAAATATCTCTTGAGACGGATAAATTATTATAAAGTGTCCTTCAAAATATTGCGAAATTTAAGGTTGTATTTTCGGTCTAATTTTAACGTAACTACGGTAGACTCCGTGCAAAGATAAATAGAAATTAAAAACAGACAAAATAAAAATAAATTGTTTATTTTAATAAACAAGTTTTAGTCTAAGTGGTACAAAAAGCCGATGTTGAATTTAAAATACACTTTGAATGCAATCGTGGGACTAATCGTATTACCTAACTGTAGTTAAGCGTTTGCGGTTGTCCCCATTCGTGTCTAGAAAATTCTCAAGAGTAAGAGATTAGAGAACTTGTTAACATAAGTTCATGTTAATATAAAATGTATATGAATATTGTAAAGAAGCGGTAGATTTCATCATTACCATCATAATCGTTTCAGCTTGAAAGATGTCCACTGCGGGACATAGGCATTTCCTACGCATAGCCACATCGACCGGTCCCGTGCTTCCCACATCCAGCATAATCAGATGCCCGATGGTGTCGAAAGGTTCTGGAGTAGTGACCGCGTATCGCAATAGGAGGTTCTGTTGGTTACCCTTCGGGTAAGGAACCCTAAAACATATTTCGGTATCTAGGTGCACGTGCCAACAGTTTTATTCTTGAAACTTGTTAACAACTAATCAACATCTCATTAGGATTTCGTATTTTTAGACTGTAATACACGTCATTCTATAGAGGACAATGGATATATAAACATACGTTACAAATGGTATCTCTTGTTTTATCTACGATGCTTTAAAACTTTGTTTCATTTATACACACTTTTGATTACCAGAACCAACCCCGGTTCTGGTAATCAAAAGTGCCAGTTTATTTTCAATTTATCTTGTCCAAACCCAAAATTTGAATACAGTGCAACACTGAATAGATCGTATGCTAGACTATAATCATAAATAATGTTTAATGTCGTATACAAAACATTTAATTTCCGTGTGCCGCGGCCATGACACATGTGGCAACCAACGATGGAATTGATATGCAGTGTTTTAGTCACCTATAGTAACTAAGTGCCTGTGACTGTGTGTTTACGATTTTTGTTTGGATTTCAATTGAATTCGTATAGAATGCAGGTCCGGCGTGATTGTCGGGTTTTATTTCAGTATTCAATGCAAACGACCCGGTATTGTCAGGATTTGTGATAGTTTTGAGTTCACATTCAAAACATGGTCTTCAACTTTTCTACTATTTGCAACCTTTACTACAAATCCCGGATTTGTAGTAAACGGTACTGCTGACCATGGTCCTTTTTTTGAGGATGGGAGATCATCAAATGGTAGGTCATTTGATGCTCTGGGTGGAGCGGAAGGGTGTGTCAAACTCTTACTGACTAAAACCCATCCGTGTTCCTTCTAAAGGCATTTGCGTTCCAGGGTGACTCTTTCTAACAAATTCCGCAACCCTGGCAGGCTGACCATGGTCCTGGATTCGATTCCTAGGTCAGGCAAAGTGTGAGGCTTTTCACAGACTGAGGCTGGAATTCGTAGCAGTCTGGATTTGCTCAGTTGATGGCAACAAGCTCACCCTTATTTCATGGGCTTTCAAGATAACTGGCGAAGTATGGGGTACTTAGATCCTGTACATCTCTGCCTGATCCTTCGGGAAATAAAAGCGAGATGTTGCGTTACTTTTATGATTGAGAGAAAATTGTAGAAGCATCAGGTTCCTTACATAGCACAAATACCCTCTTCCCTTGGTGACTGGATACCATAAGGCGACATAGCAGCAATGTTTATCATCGAACAGCATCTTATAAACTAATAAAGACATAGTTTCGATTAGAAATCCGTATCTCAAGCGTACCGTGAAGGTTGTACGTACGGATGAATAACTGTTGAAGAGGTTTTCAAATATCGGCACAGTTAAGATGTTTACACGATGAAGTATAGTTATTTTACTAAGCTGGTATTAAAATAACTATAGCAGATAGTAAAATAACTAAGTATATTATTAAAAGACCAAACTGCGAATTAAACCCTAGTGATTGATTTTCACTAAAACTAAATTAATAATAATAGCAATTCTATGTGAAAACTGAAAAACCATTAAGAAAAAAAATGCTGTCAATTCAAAGTCAAAGTCAAAGTCAAAACGTTTATTTCAATTAGGCCATTAATGGGCACTTTTGAACGTCATCGTTTACAGTTCAGTAAAAAAAAAATATTACATTAATAAAGTGACTCTACTGTCCATTCGGAAAGGTAGATTCTTATGGAGAAGAACGGAAAGAAACTCCATAGTTACTCTTTTCAAATAATGATTTTATAAAATTTGGTATACAAAAATTAATTTAATATTATGTGAGGACGATGCACCCAGAGTATGCTTACTTAGTTAGTTAACTTATATAGTTATACTTATAAGAACGAAGTATCACCAGCAGAGGTAAACTTTCTTATTCACTCATTTTCTAAAGATATTTAGGTAAATGGTACTCACATATTTACAAACATTGGAACCATTAATTAAACAGTGTGTGAGTCAACAGAAAAATATAACACAAAAAAAGAAACAGTATATCTATAAAGTAAATACATAAATCAATCAGTTTGATTTTGTCTACACCCTTGATTGTCTTAAGGAGCAGGACCAGCATGTTTCCAAGCATTCTTATCCTGAATGTAATCTTCTAATTTGTAATATGCTTGTTTACAAAGTGTACTTTTAACATAAGTTTTAAATTTTCCTTCATTTACTTTATTATAATGACATTCTTAATTAACAAACAATTTTTATCTTCTATTGAAAAACGGTGGATGGTTTATTATTTAAAAAAAAACTTCTGTGACCCAAACACAGACGCGTTACGTCAATAAATTCATTTTCATGGCTTTTTAATCGCTATATTTTCTTATATAGCCATCACACTCAAAAGTTTTCTCACGACAATCAATAATCCTCAGCTTTGGTATTATGTTTCACAGTTACAAGTTATTTTTCAGATCTGTTCAATTTAATCCCGCCACGGATACTCACTCGCACCGAGTTATTGCAAACACCGTAAAGACCCATTTACATGATGCCATTTTCTTGTACATATAAGAGCAATAATTGAAAGCAATAATTATGACCTTCAAGAATTGTAAAAAAAAGTTTACACGCGGATATAGTAAAAAAAAAAAATGCAATTCTTAAAAAATAATTGCAAATGTAAAAATAATATAATATAATAAAATAATATCCATGTTTAGGATATTATTGCTTACAAGTTTTGACTTGTCTACAGCCTCAGCCGCTTGGTTCCACTAGTTAGGTTTTATATTTGGAAGAGATGCTCACCCTCTTTTATGTCTAATAATAATACTATTCCGCATAATCTTATATTATGTTTGGAATAAACTTTTCTTTTTCTGTATTTTCAGATTGATATTCATAGTTTTATATAATTTAGAAGCAATTTTTATTTCAAGTTCTGTAAATGTGAGAACCCTGGACCATTATGTTAATAGATAGTTTCCTTGTTTGACATGAAATAGCAGGGGCAGTTGAGGGTGTGTCATGCTCACTCCAATGTCTCGCTGATGGTGGCGCGTGTATCGGATCATTCAGTTCNAGTGGCGCGTGTATCAGATCATTCAGTTCCCTTCAAAATGGATGAGCTGAATGGTGCTGATGCACGCGTCATGTTCGTGAACGGGCGCCGTCAGTGGAGACTGGTCATCCCTTGGTTGCCACAGCCTCATTTTAATATTTCATAATATAAATTGTTTTTTTTTTTCTTTCTTTACATTGTTCTCATATATAGAAGCAACAAGGTTTATGTAACCAGGATTTTTGTAAACATAAAATAATTTAAAAGAGTGTCCGTGGAGTTTCTTGCACGTTCTTCTCCATAGAGATCTACGCTTTCGAACGTGCAAATAGCTTCATGTTTTTGACGGACTGACTTTTACAATTCAAAAGTACCTGATAATGGTTTATTTGAAATAAATGCTTTGACTTTGACTTTGACTCTAAACACAGGCTTGTATGTGCGTGTATCATTATTGGCGGGTTGCTTCAAGTATTGCATGTATTTGCGTTGGTGAATTTTTCATTCAAGTGTTAATCGGTTTAAAAACTAATGAGTTTATTAAAAAATATAAGTTAAAAAGTGTTAAATTTGGTTCGGCTGATTTAAAAGTACATTGAGATTTATAGCAATCATGAGTGTTTTTGGAATACTGAAAATTATGTTATAAGAATCGTGATGCACGTAATGCCGCACTAGCAGCATTTGTACAGGAATTTAGAGTTGACTTTTTGGAGCTAATCATATCAGCCGATAAAACGTCCACTGCTGGACATAGGCCTCCCTCAAGAGGGGGGGTTTGCCATAATCGCCACGGTTGCCAGGCGGGTTGGCGATCGCAGTGTAGCTATTGCTATGTACAGAGACTTTACACCCACAGAAAGTGATGGGATGGTGCTATTCTTTTACGTCCCACACCATACAGAAAACTTGGACCTAACGAAATAAAAAAATTACGATTAACACATCCTCAGTCACTGCACTCATGTTTGCAAATGAAGAGAGAATCCAGTTGAATACGAGAATTGCTTAAGAAATTATTGAACGTGCTGCTTACACCAAGAAAACCTTTGAAACAAAACTTTTATAACAGATCAATAATGTTACGTTGTTTAGACCATGCAAGTCATTTATTGCTTCTTTTTAATAAGCAATAAAATAGTATGCAACAGGCAAAAAACTTGCATCATGTTAATGGGTCTTAAGTTTATTATTCTTTGTTCTTGCAAATAAGTCACGAATATATTTATTTATTTATTTATTTATTTATTTATTTATTAGGTTAGCCAACAATTGTTTACACATAAAAGAATACATTACAATTGGAAAAAATACATTTACAAGTGTAACAATCACTTAAAGGCCAACACCGCATGTACAATAAACGGCTTAATTTACAAAGCTAATTATTACAAATAATTATCATAAACAATGATTTATGTTAGTTTGTTCTTTAAGGTTAGTTATAACATTCGAATAATAATAAAAATAACATAATTATAGCTTAAAAATGCAATATCGTAAATTAATTATGAAAAAGAGAAAACAAAAAAAAAAAACATCAATTAAAATCATTATAGGAAAAAAAACATCAATTAAAATCATTATAGGAAAAAAAAACATCAATTAAAATAATTATATTTAAAATAAGAAATATAAGATTGAATAAATAAATATAAAATTTGAGTCAGTGAATTGATTAAATTAATTGGAAAATAATTGATTTATTGTGGTATAAAAATTATTGAATTGAATTAAATTAAATTTGACATTTGTAGGTACAGTAATGACTCAGGTTTTTGCGAGAGAATTATTTACAATCACCTTAATAATTTTATTAATACTGTCCTGGTGTATATCCACTAAATCACTGCAGCCATTGAACATTTTACACAATCTAGGTATAGGTGAGTTTGTGCCAAGAACAGTCCTTCGTAGAGGTGGGCATAGCGGTGTAATGATATTTCTCGGGTATCTAGATGGAGCATGGAATCTGATAAGACTTAAAAATTTAGAGCAGTCAATTCGATTTCTTATGACGTTGTACAAGAATATGGCGTCAGTAACGTCTCTGCGTGTGGATAATGTGTGCATTCTGAAATGATGCAGGCGGGTTTTATAGGAGGGTAGTTGCTTAGATTTCATTTCACAGAAAGCTAGGTGCCACACAAAACGCTTCTGCACTCGTTCTAACCGCAGCATATGAGTGGTGTAATGAGGTCTCCATACAACGCTGCAATATTCCAAGATGCTTCGCACGAGACTGTTGTACAACATTATTTTGGTGTTGCTTTTACGAAAACCCTTTGTGGTACGGAGTAAGAAGCCTAACATTTGAGATGATTTTTTAATAATGTACTCAATGTGAGGTATAAAGCTTACTTTCCGATCAAAAATTACACCTAGATCCTTGATTAAATCAAGTTCTTTTACTTTAACTTGGTTTATAAAGTATTCTGAACTAACATAGTTATTCTTTCTCGTATACTTAACGTGATAACATTTGTCAGAATTCAGCTGCATTCTGTTATTTTCACACCATTCAATAACTCTATTAAGGTCGTTCTGTAGAAGCTCGCTATCTGTTGTGGATTCAATCATTCGTGCAAACTTCAAATCATCGGCGTATAAGAAAGGTTCTGAATGACAGAAACATTGGGGAAGGTCATTAATAAATATATTAAATAGTATCGGAGCCAAATGCGAACCTTGAGGGGCGCCAGAAGTTATTGTGTGCTCAGAAGATTTAAATCCGTTCACAACGACGTAGAAATTGCGTTCGGTTAGATATGATTTGAACCATTCTAGCAGGGACCCTGATACACCGTAAGCTGCAAGCTTGTAGATTAGTATGGCATGTGACATTTTGTCAAATGCTTTACTGAAGTCCGTATAGATTACGTCAAATTGTTTGTTTTTATCCACTGCCCGAATAAGTGACTCTGTAAAAGTTGCTAAGTTCGTAGTTGTAGATCTCGCAGTTACAAAACCATGCTGGTCTTCACTTAGGTAGATTTTAAAATGCTGCCGAATGTATGGACAAACAAAAGATTCAAAAATCTTTGCGAATGCGGATAGTATTGAAATAGGCCTGTAGTTCGAAATGGCACCTTTGCTATCCGACTTGTACACTGGAACCACTTTCGCTTTTTTCCATTCTAATGGAAAAGTCCCTGAGGACAGCGACTCATTGAAAATGATCAGTAAAGGAGAAACCAGGGCTGTTGCGCAGGACGAAATGAAAACAGGTGGTATGCCATCAGGTCCCGGTCCCTTGCTAACATTAATTGTTTTTAGTTTTTTAAGCAAGCATTCACGATCGACTACCGGGGTACTCAAGCACTGACTATTACTATATAGAGATTGTAGAAAACTTGTCTCGCAATTTAATTCTTTATTATCATCAGATGTGTATACGGACGAAAAGTAATTGGCAAAAAGATTGCAGATTTCAGAGCCATTAGATGTTACAGTCTGTCCGTCAGTCATAGTCTGTGGGTAAGCACTAGATCCACCTCGTTTAGCTTTTATATAACTCCAGAACAGTTTAGGATTTTCTTTGATGCCTTGTTCTAAATTCTTAAGGTAGTCATTATATAAATTCATGGCTAATTTTTCCGATCGTTTCGAAATTAAATTCAGTTCAATTTTATCCATAGGATTTTTATATTTTTTAAAGCGTAGCCTCAACTTATTTTTTTCTTTTAAGAATCCAATTAGTGTTTTGTCAAACCATGGTGGATAACGACAGTTTTTTTGTTTTCTTTCAGGCACAAATTTTTTAATGGCTTTATTTAAATATTTATATAGTATTCTTACCATGTCATTTACGTTATCGCTATTTTTAAAAAGTCCATCCCAGTCTTGCTCATTAAGATAGTTATTAATTTCATCATAGTTTGCTTTATAAAAGTTTGGTCTACAACTTGAGTTATTATATGGCAGATTGTGATTCTTCACTAATGATAGAGTTATATCAAGGGGGGGATGGAGTTTATCGACAACAGTTAGAGAAGAGATGGATTCGTTTACTGAACACGTGGGCACTGACGATAGAACCAGGTCTAGTGTACGCCCAGAATAGTTTTTTACATTATTACACTGTACTAGCTGACCTATATTTACAAAATCTAATAAAATTCGGCCAGCTTTCGGCAAGGAATCGTTTACAGTTTTTAAGTCCCAATTGATTTTACCAAGATTAAAGTCTCCGACAATACAAGTCGGAATATCTGTCGAGTCAATAACTCTGTTACAGTGCTCGATAAAATGCTCAAGAGTCGCTGGACTCACAGGTGGAGGGAGGTAAATTGCACATAAAGCACAATATATTGTAAACCATCGTATTTATATGGAATTTAATGTATTTTATTTACATCGCTAGATTTATAACAACCTTACGAAGTTTGAAATAATCCGGAGACATATAAACGGTAATGCAATTTCAAATGTATGTGTCTATTCTGAATTGCTTCCGAAAGTTGTAGTTCATTTCTTACTAGATTATTAATATTTCCTGAGTGAGTGTAACAACGTACAACTAATCACATCACACTTCACAGTAATATTATAAAGGCGAAAGTTTGTGAGTGTGTGTACATGTTTGTTACTTCCTCGCGCACAAACGGCTGGACTGATTTTGATGAAATTTGGTATAGAGATTGTTTGAGGCCCAAGAAAGGACATAGGATAGTTTTATCCCGGGAATATGTTCCCTTGGGATAATTTTCGACATTCACGCGGACGGAGCCGCGGGCGGTAGCTAGTTGTTCTATAAAAGATTCGTTCCTCACCAACTTCTTTAAATAATCTGGTTTTCCTGTTTTCCAATACCCATCGTTGCTGCACATATTTGAGCTGCTCGTCGTAAATATTATATTTATCGGGCACTTTCTAAAGGCACATGCATATTTAATGTAATAGCCCAATGCTGGCTGGTTTACTCCTGAAAAGTTCAGTTTGACGACATGTCGCTGTGAGAGGAACTAAGGGTATGTACTACCACCAGAAATAAAGCTACAGACGAACTGTATTTGCGGTCAAAGTATCTACGTCATCCCCATTTCTATATGATTTTCTTTTGACGTGACAACGTCTAATAAATCGATGAACGCTGGCTGCACGCACGAAATAGGATGACCCATTGTAACGTTACGTTCGTTGTAACGTTACGCTCATTGTAACGTTACGCTCTTTGTAACGTTACGATCATTTCATCAATGTTTTGTTATGGCGTTGTCACGTTAAACTATCGTCCGTAAACCGACTTTATAGACAATCAATTTTTTTTTTTTATGGTATGCGCCATACCATAATTTTTTATAATTGGTAAATTGAATAAACATTATTCTTATTATCTCTTTCATAATAAAGCATTTTTGATGAACTCGGAAGTCCTAATATCCTTCTAATGCAAGATGCGTTGGAAGGCACAGAGCAATAAATTTCAGTAATAGATCATTTGGCTAAAACCAAATTTCTTATGCTCTATTACTGCGTAAAATTTGTCTGTGTCCCACTGTTGGACAAAGGCCTCGAAAACCTTTCTGTTTTGCGCGATCTTTTGCCAAGATTGACCCACAAACGTTATTATTTAAAATCTATATACTAATATAATGAAGCTGAAGAGTTTGTTTGTTTGAACGCGCTAATCTCTGGAACTACCCAGTCGGATTTGGAAAATTCTTAATTAAGTATAAGATAGACACATTCATGAGGAAGGCTATACTATAGCCTTCCTCATGAATAATAATGCTATAGTAATGAACAAGAAAATCTTTTTTACAAAAAAAAAACCGACTTCCGTATAAAAAACACTACAAAGTATAAAATAACTTTAACTTCGGAAGTCGGTGTCAAAAAACAACTAAAAACACCGACTGCTATAGTGAATAAAATGTAGCTGCAAATAGTGTTTTTTATATGGAAGTCGGTTTTTTTTTTGTAAAAAAGATTTTTATTTACCACTTTTTATTGGTGATACCCCACAACTAAGCGACATTATTCCCATAATGAGTGGTTGTACTATTTGCCGTTAAGGAGTTTCTTTGTCCACACCAGCTCATAGTTAAATATCTACTTTGCCTTGGTAGGTACTAGTTTTTACTGATTTTAAGGTGAGGAGGTCACTGGTTTATCTTTGAAGTTCACCGTACAATGCAAATGCAATATAGCTATAACTAAACCCAATGCAAAAAGAACCATCAAGATCGGTTAATGAACAATAAAGTTATGTCCGAATAGATAACCCCAAAAACATGTTAATTCAAGTTGACTTGTTTGCATCTGCGTACCCCTTATAAGCCTACCGGCGTGATGTTATGTTATGAACTGGTGTAATCAATAAACAGACATGCAATTTCAGCAATCCCGGGAGATTTGCTATCATTTATTGAAGAGTTCCGTTGCCTACCTCCGAAATCCTTCATCAGATCTTCATCAAATTGCAATGGAGCCAGTTTGGAAAGATGCTCTTCCAAACAAAAAAATAATCATCCAAATCGGTTGACAATTAGAGAAAATACCGCTGATCAAACAAATGTCCTGGGATCCCAGCATCAGATCCTAACTTTTACCTTCCATCATCAGCTCAGCAAGATGAGATGTTGATTACCAGGCACAATTATCTGAATTGCGTTACAAAATATATGAAAAACAATGAATGTGCCCTCGATTTCCCTAGGATCCCATCATCAGATTCTGACTTGGTGCTAATTAATGGGACCACCTCAGGAGTATAGGCTTTCGAATAAAAAAAGAATCATCAAAATCCATTCATAATTGACGGAATGATCGCATAACAAACATACAAAAAAAAAAAGAAAACAAGCAGTCGAATTGATAACCTCCTTCTTTTGGAAGTCGGTTGAAAAAAGGGATATGCGCGAATGAAGTCGCGGGCAAAAGCTAGTCCGATATACTTTCGTCCTATTTGCAAGTTAACACATTCCAAGCCAAACTATCAGCGACTCGTATCACACATAACATGTAGGTAGGTTAGCCTCTTTGAGATCGCGACTCGTTGGCAGTGGAGCTAGTGCCTAAAGCTAGGCTATATTTAAGATTGCATCCGTACTTCCGCACATTCTTTTGAATATTATTATGCACTAGCTGTTGTCCGCGGTTCTGCCCGCGTGAATGTTGAAAATTATCCCAAGGGAACATACTCTCGGGATAAATAGTATATATGTATATGTGTTATTCCACACTATAATCTACCTTTGTGAAATTTGTTCATCAAAATCTGTTCAGCTGTTCTGATGTGATTGAGTAACAAACATCCCTCCATTTATCCGGCATCCAAACTTTCACATTTATAATATTAGAACAGATAGTATAGATATAAGAAAATGCAGTGAAATTTTGGTTTCTGGGTGGCGGTGTTAACTAGACAGGTTCTAGGAACAGTATAAAATAATACCTAATTATTATTTAAACGGCAACCGACGCCGCGACGTGCGCGTATGTCATTATTATATGTAATTATTATTATAGTAAACAGAGTCAAATTAAATTAAATAATAACCTTATTGGGAGTATATTTGAGCCGTTTGGGGTTGAAACATTGGGCCCATGGGGTCCGAGTGTACACCGAGTCTTTCGGGACATCAGCAAACAACTTGTCGACTGTTCACGTGACCAGAAAGCTAGGTTTTTCTTCGGCCAAAGAATCAGCATTGCCATTCAACGCGGCAATGCTGCCAGTGTCTGGGCACTTTTGCCATTGACAGCTATATGGATGAATGATTTGATGTCCAATGCTTCATTTTGTTTTTATACGTGTTTACACATAATTTCGCGATTATTGGTCTAAATGTTTAAGTATTTAGTTGTTACTTGTACGTATTAAGCAGATCAATTGAATTAAATTATGGAGTGAAAGTTCGCAAGCATGATAATTATTACCTAATTTAATGACGATCTAATAAAACTTTGTTTGGCAGCTAAGAAGACAAACGTTAGCAAATAATGTTCTTGAAATTAAAAGTTATACCTACCACCTTTCTGATTTTAAAATCATGTGTTTTTCAGGAAGTGAGCCGCACATGCGAAATTCATTAGTTGCTGTTTAACGTTATTTTTCTTTTTTTAAATGAGTGGGGGAAACTAGAGAACTATCAAATTAATTTCTGTTTTGCGGAAATGACAATAGAGACTGTGTATTGTTTTAAAACTGGATTCGTATTTTGTGAAACACCTAGATTTGAAAGGATTTTTATTTCGTTTTTTAATCACTTTTAATGCACTGTTTTGTTATCCTTCACTGTTTGTTGGAATACAACTCGTTAAACATACCAGCAAGTTCATGGAATCACTTACAATTCTAAATAAAATATTCAGTACCTACCTTATTAATATATGAGGCAGATAAATTTTATTGACATGATTATTTTATTCTAACGCTCTACTATCATAACTAGTAACATAAAACTTTTTTACAAAAAAAATAAAAAGGTTCCGACGAATTGAGAACCTCCTCCTTTTTTTGAAGTCGGTTAAAAAATATAACCTACTTCCAAAAAACCAAACACTACAAAGTACAAAATAACTTTAATTTTGGAAGTCGGTGTTTTTGGTGTGGTTTCTTAATTTTTTGACACCGACTCGGTTATATTTTTTTGTAAAAAGTTTTTTCACTTTTTACTTACTCCACAAGGTCCATAAATTACATGATCCTGGTAAGCAAAAGTGCTTATAAAATTAAAACTACAACTGAGTCAAACCGAATTAATTTAACAGGACCAAATGGCAAGTATACTGCATCGAAATAAAAAAGAATCACAGTCATCGGATCAGAAACCTCGGAGTAATCGGTGTACATACATAAAACAAAATACCCACCGAATTGAGAACCCGCTCCTTTTTTGAAGTCGGTTAAAACATTAACATCTCACAAAAAATGCTGAGAGAAAAAAGATGTCCAATATTTCAGTCAAAAGATATCCACTGCTGGACATCACCACATCCCACCACACCCTTGGCCTTGACAAGGTTATTGGTCCATCTTGTGGTCCCGGTTCCCACTACAAAACCATTCGACCCCATTGACTATCTATTCTGCGAGCTTTTGCCCGCGACTTTGTCCGCGAGGAATAGTTATTTTGGACAGCCATTTTTATTTTTCAAAAACGCTTAGATGTATGTATGTTTATTTATTTTTGATCTAGTGCCTAAACACAAAGGTTCATGGTTTTATATTCAATAATGACGGACTCCTATACAAACTATCACACCCCTTTTCACCCCTTAAAGGATGATTTCTGGGATAAAAACTATCCTATATCCTTTCCATGCACTCAAACTATCTCTATACCAAACTCGGTTCAGTGGTTTAAGCGTGAAGTGGTAACATACAGACAGACACACTTTCGCTATTATTTTATAATATTAATAATAATTAATATATAAATATATATCTAGTATGGATTACATCAAATTCAATTGAACTGAATACTTATATGACGTGTGTTTACATATTTTCCGCTTCAGACACATCTTCTATACACCACGACAAGAACAGAACATTTTCAGATAATCCTATTTATCGCAAAAAGCAATTAATTTTTAGCCAAATTCGTCTTTGTAACAAGAAATTGAATTCCAAAACCTAACTCACGAACCAGATCGTTCCACAATTAATTACAATCCAAAGATCAGTTTATTTAATACCAAAATTAGCGAATTAACACAGCTATAGTCATGTAATTTACAATTAATTAACAAAGGAAAATGCTGGCTCTGAATGCTTACTTTCGGAGAAAATAGACTTTGCAAATATTCACCCGAGAATAAAGTTACTCGGGGCGTTTAACTTTTGTATTCAATTAAATAAAAAGCTCTAGAAATAAACGGCAAGGATAGTAGAATCGTCCTCATAAATTGTTGCAATTTTGGCCTGGTTTTAACTCAGGTTTATTGCAGACTTTTTATTTTACCTTTTGCTGTTTCAGAATAAGAAAATCAAGGAGACTGAGGTAATATATTTTGCGGAGCGGCAAATGACAATGCCTATTCAATATTTTAGAGTCGCCATATCTAATTATAGACGTTGATTTAGGAGACAGTTTTCTTTCGTTGCTTCCTCGAATTTAACTTCAAGAGTTTTTGTTGGAAATAGTTTTTATTCGAGCGGAGCTGGTATTCGAGTATATTTTATGCTTGTTTCAGAAACTCCTGTGCTTCTCAGCAGCCACGTTCCTCATAAAATTTTCTACGGCGAATATACACCGGCTCTTGGAAACTCCGAGTAGGTAGATATTATTTCTACTTTTATTCCCACACATATACGGAGAATTAATTTCTTGTTCACACAAAGCTTTTGTTTTAAAAACGCAAATATTTTGTTAGAAATTAAGGCTTCCCTCGTTTAATGTAGAACAACAATAACAAACATTCTCTATGTACCACACACAGAATATTCGTTAGCAGATGTTCGCATGTTATCTTACTTTGTTTTTGAAACGAGGCACGTTTTGAGAAAATTGAGATGTTTCAATTGGTATGTGCTTTTAGACTTGATATTCACTAACAAAAAGCCATGTCTACCTACTTATTTTTTTTACATACTACATGAACATAGTAAAGCTAATGGGTGCACTGGTTTACGGCAAACAACTTGGTTTTAAATAAAAAAAACTAAATGTATTATATTTTCTTTGCCAAATGTAGCGAATATGACATCATATTGAATGGAGAAAAACTGGAGTTCATTAATCAGACGGTTTTCCTAGGTATCACATTGGACGATAAATTACAATGGGGGCCTCATATAACATCTCTTGCGGTCGTCTAAGCTCAGCCGCGTATGCTGTTAGAAAGATAAGACAGTTAACAGACGTAGAAACCTCACGTTTGGTCTACTTTAGTTACTTTCACAGCATTGTGTCGTACGGTATTTTGCTGTGGGGTCGGGCTGCTGACATTGAATCCATATTTATTTTACAAAAGAGAGCTGTCAGAGCCGTTTATAATCTGCGTCGCCGTGATTCTCTTAGGGAACTTTTTAAAAAGATTAATATTATGACAGTCCCTTGCCAATCATTTATGAAAATATTATGTATGTGCCGAAAAACCGACATCTTTTAAGTAAAATTAGTGATAGACATAATTTTAATACTAGAAATAAAGACAAATTAGATCAACCATTTTTTAGATTAGCTAAAGTCCACACTTCTTTCATGGGGTATTGTGTTAAATGTTACAACAAAATACCTTCTGACATATTAGAACTAAATGAAAGAAAATTTAAAACTCATGTTAAAAGTACACTTTGTGAACAAGCATATTACAAATTAGAAGATTACATTCAGGATAAGAATGCTTGGAAACATGCTGGTCCTGCTCCATAGGACAATCAAGGGTGAAGGTCAAACTGGTTGATTAATGTATTAACTTTATAGATATACTGTTTCTTTTTTTGTGTTTTTATTTTTCTGTTGACTCACACACTGTTGTTTAATTAATGGTTCCAATGTTTGTAAATATGTGAGTACAATTTACCTAAATTTCTTTAGGAAATTAATAAGTTTACCTCTGCTGGTGATACTTTGTTCTTTAAGTAGCATACTCTGGGTGCATCGTCCTCACACAATATTAAATTAATTTTTGTATACCAAATTTTGTAAAATCATTATTTGAAAAGAGTAACTATGGAGTTTCTTGTCCGTTCTTCTCCATAAGAATCTACCTTTCCGAATGGACAGTAGAGTCACTTTATTAATGTTACATTATTATTTTACTGAACTGTAAACGATGACGTTCAAAAGTGCCGTTTAATGGCCTAATTGAAATAAACGTTTTGACTTTGACTTTGGTGTACCTACCAACCTAACGAGCCATAAATTAATTAAAGTTCAATTAAAACGATTCCAAGAACTTATATTCGAATCAGCTTCTTCAATATTAGAGTGAACAGGCTTCTTCTGGGTAAGCTCGCTCCATCGTCGACTTTGTCTCTGTCGTCTATGACCTAGACTAGAGTCAGGATCAAACCCATATTAAATTTAAAAAGAAATCCGCACAGACTCTTACAAGTACCCACATTACATCAAAGCCTAAACCGCGACATCAGAACGGTCTCCTCAAATGTTCACCTTCAAAGCAGTAACGTGTAACGTGACTAGACGTCATATCTCAGCGTAACCCTAAGTCGCGTACTTGTGAACTGTGTATGACGGAACGATAGATTTATTTACAGCTGGCACGCGCCACAGCTCAGGTGCAACTAGGCTCACCATATCAACAAAAAATATGGGGACAATTCCGGACGTTCAACGAGAATTCCGGACATTCTCATAAAGCACGTAAATAGTTGGAAGGGCTCGTGGCTGAGTCATAAAAGCCGCATGGGTCGATCTTCGAGGTTAAGCAACGCATGCCGAGATCGATCCGTGGATGGGTGACCATCCATAACATACCGAGATTAACGGCTTATCGTCTTATCGAGGCACGGACCCCTTCGTGCCGGAAAGCACGTTGAGCCGTTGTCCTGGTTAATCTTTCACAGACGTTAAGGGTAGTCATAAGCACACAGTTAAAGGACTGTGGGGTCGCTCTACTTAAAATTATTCAGTAATGCTGGAAGCCGACCCCAATGTAGTTGAGAAAAGACTCGGTAATAGATTGGATGTCAAATTTATCCACGCATAGTTGTCGCCGTAACTGTCATCGAACGTGAGTGCACCGCGCAAGAGCTTTGCTTATTTTCTTCATTATCCCTTTTTTTGTATACAAATTAAAAGCAAAAATGTAAATTTTATTTCTTCTTCTAATGTTCTTCGCTCAAACTTTCCAAGTGCCAGACGGCTTAGAATTGACGCCACATTCTGAACGACGACCTATAATACCGGACAAGTCCGGGTAATTCCAGACTTATGGCCACCCTAGATGCAACTCTGTGTTAATATCGCAGCTGAAATACAAATATCTACGTCATTTTCGGCCCGGGGCCGGATTAAGCAGTGCACAACATTGTTTTATTTAATTATCACGAAATTGAATCGAGTTCGAATGGTGTTCATCAAGAATAACACTTGAAGTGTTGATTCCACTTTATACTGGGCAGGATTTTGTAATTTGTTCTCTCTCTCTCTCTCTCTCTCTCTAGGGTCGGTCCTTCGTGTATGGAATCGTGGTCAGGCATCAGGGTTGCATCTGGAGCAGATGATCTGCCTCCACCGGTCTCTGTCCACCGCGACTCTTACGACCGTGAAGAACCTGGAGGATGACGCGTATTTCACTCCACCACACCTCTCACCACCACTGAAAATCAGCGCCGTGCTTGTGGGTCCCCCACGGCACAGCATTATGCTGAGTGGAAGCCCTTTTGCCACAACCACGACATGCATCTACTTTATACTTACTCATCTCAACTTTTGTTATTTTATTTTTTTCTTATTTAGTTTTTAACGTATCTTTACTAATATAATTTAAGAACTACTAATACTATCGTTTAGGGTTTAGCTTAAGAAAAGTAAAATGATGTATGTGGGAAGGTATGTCGTTTTGTGGCAATTAAATACAAAAAGTATTTAATTGCCTTTCTTTATTTCTTTCTGATCGGTCCATCTTGTTGATGAATGACCGCGCGATCTTTTGCTTTCGGTTTTCCCACCACAATCAAGTTTTTGCAAATTTTCGTGGCATATGCGGACTATGTGGCCTAACAGTTACATACGAAGGAAGTCGTTGTTGGCAAGTGGTGGAAAAGCGAGTGTTTATTCGGAGCTGGGTCAAGTTTAATTTTTTTTATTCGTTGTTTCCTGTCTTTCATATACTACAACTTCTATAACCAATCATTTTTTTTCTGTAAATAAGGCCAGCGATTAAACATTTCCAGGCATAGCTATGTTAGTTCTCTGTCACAGCCCCATTTTGATTGTCACTTCCATAGAGCTCTTGATATCCAAGTCTCAAAACTGGCCAAGTTCGAGCCAGACTCGATACGAAGGGTTCGCATACAATGAACCGAAAAAATCACGTTTCTTGTATGGAGCGGTCACAAACGGTATTTCAACTGCCTACCCATCGGTTGATGAAATACAGTCCTCTGTCACAGACGGATAGCTAGTAGTAGTTAGTGAGGAGGGTCTCGTTGGTTAGCTTTCGGGTGCGGAACCCTTAAATGGCTTTAACACTGCCTTTCTTGTTTTCAACAAAGTTGGTCCATTTGAAAAAATAAATAAAATATCAGTTTAAAAAAAAAAACATTTTAAATATAAAAAGTGTTCTCCCAAAAGGTGACATACCCAATATAATGTGAACCGTGCTGTCCCACAATAAATCTCTGGTTGTTATTCGTCATAATAACTTCGTCCATAATTCCACAGACAATTGTTAATGTTATTATTAAATTTATGTTTATGTTAATATTTTAGAAAGTTCTTGTAAAGAAGAAAGTTTTAAGTCGTAAATAAATTGTTTCCGACGTGTAAACTGTTACCTTTACTAAACTTCAACTTCGAAAATCAATTAGGTAAGTGTTTAAAATTTTTGAAGAGGAATTAATTTTGCACTTTGTTTTATTTTTGTGTGAACAGATTCGGTACCTACTAATGACGAAAACTTGAAGTGGGTTTAGCCACACTTCTAATCTTAATTTAAATGTCTTTCGTAGTGCTCAGTAGGTACACAAATAGTCTCTACTATTTGTGTACCTACACTTAGCTAGATTTGACAACCTTCGTGAGACCAATCCATTATGTAGGAATCCTTCTAAGGAATTATAATGTTTGAGCACTTTTGGGTTGAAGGCCATGGGGTCCCAGTCCTCATCGAGTTGTTCGTGACATCAGCAAGCGGTCATTCTATACTTCACGTGACCAGACAGATGACCTTTTTTTTGGCCAAAGAATCGGCGTTTCCACTCGACGTGGCAGGTGCTGCCAGTATTTTGGGCACTTTTTCCATTGACAGCACTGCGAATCATATTTCGAAGCCCAATAAATTGAGCCTCACCCTTTTTACGCTTGACCCTTTTTTTTTAATAGCTCGAATACAATTTTAAGTAATTTTAATAGTCTGTCTGTCTATGTTTGTCTGTAAAATTAAGTTTCCTTTTATTTTTACATATATTGTGTGTGCTAAATAAACTACTTTTCTTTCTTTCTTAAACAAGCATTTTCGAGAGAGAAAAAAACCCTTTTTTGTAACATTTTTCATTGATGCTCCGCTGCAAAATTGGTCCAGCTATTTGCGCGTGAAGAAGTAACAAACATACACACACACTCAAAGACTTGCACCTTTATAATGGTAATAATATTATTGTGATGAATAAGTATATCAGCATAGATAAATAGATAAACTTCACTTATTTTTATTAC
The DNA here is from genome assembly GCA_002192655.3 of Mamestra configurata. Lineage (NCBI taxonomy): Eukaryota > Metazoa > Arthropoda > Insecta > Lepidoptera > Noctuidae > Mamestra > Mamestra configurata. The sequence goes on from NDFZ01005470.1 coordinate 701,685, forward strand.
GATTTTGAATGGGTCAGTTTCCAGTTTGATAATATTCCCACTGCTCCCGTAGACGTCTACCTACAGAATATAATCCGTCTCAATGAAGACTATGTGTTGAAGTTTACTTAAAGTGGTTTATACTTAGTAAACTAAGTCAATCGGATTGTTTTAGATCCTTGTTAGTAAGAGACAATTAAAACAGTGGTTTAGTTGAAATACCTAATGATGTCATGTCCTGAAAGAACTTGTTCCTGCTGCAAACCAATGTTTTTTTTTTCTTAAATGTGGTGTACATCATTTGAAAAAAACAATGGACAGACTTATCGTACAGGATAATCTCTTTCAGACAATCTTTGGACAGACTGAACGAAAGGTGATAAATTTGGGAGAAAAAATAGGTAAGGTACTGCGCAAAGGTAGAAGATAACATTTTTATTTCGCATCGGCATGAACCATGTCGTCGTCATCTGCCTATCCTTGTCCCAAATACATATTATATTGAGATGATTATCAGTATTTAACATGGAGCGGCTACTCATTCGTTCTCAAGCCTATACTGGAGTATACCTAGGCTTGAACCGGCTTTACTATGGATAGTATAACTGATGTTAGACTTTCATGCTTCTGATAACCGTAACAACTATCAGAAACGTAACCCGTAACGAACGACAGCCGAGAACAACTTAGTCGGGGTATTAGGACTGACAGCCTCGTCGGGAGTCGCAGGGCGATTCCCGGCCACCGTAGGCGCCTGCGGACGATGAGCGTTGGATGGCTCGCCGCCCGATCAGAATCACCCCGGTTCGATGGCGCGTTGTGTTCCACGCGCGCCTCAAAGAGATGTGAGCATAGGAGACGGGGCTGACAAGGGCCCGGGCCTGCCAGGGTTTCGGAATTAGTTCGAAAGAGGAGGGACACGGATGGGTTTTAGTTAGTAAGAGTCTGACACTCCCTTCCGCTCCGCCCAGAACGAAAAGAGTCATTTGATGATATACCACCCCAAAGAAAAAAGGACCCTTTTTTTGGGCTATATTTAAACTCATTGGGGTTGTTTTAATGCACCCAATAAAAGTGGTAAATACTTTATGATCTTAAAACAAAGTAAAAGTAGGTACTGTGCCTATAGCAGTAGTATGATTTTTAGTATAAGGTTTTCCATTTATGTTTTTTTTTTAATTTGATGTACAATAAAGTATATATAAATATAATAAATAAATACTATGGCAGCAGAATAGAATACTCTTTATTATGTAAACCGTATAAGTTAGGTACAGAGAAGACAGATGAAGAAAACATTGCATAGGGTAACAACAATGGGTGACCTTATCGCTTAAACGATCTTTTCAAGACAACCTTTGGATGAATTTCACTATATGGAAAAACATAAGACATGATTGTTTTGGTGACAGTCACAACAAAACCACATACAACATAAATCCTCCTTTTAAACATGTGTGAAAAACATATTCTTTTCTTTCATGTACAGTTCTTCTCCGAAATAAACGTTATTTCAAATCCGGCTCACACTCCGAATCACAAAACCAGCGTCATATTGCGATACGGATGAGAATTTAGTTGAAATTTAATAATGTATCAGTTACAAACGGAATCTTACTTCAAGTGTTAACTTATACAAGAGTTTGTATCATTATCTCACTGAGTTAATTTGTATGTGAACGAGTTTATAAATGTTTGGGGATTATTGTACACTTAAGATGTAAGAATACAGACAACACAACTATTAAGCTTTTGAAAAGCGAACAAGCAAACGGTTGGCGCAGTTACTGAGCAATTGGCTGCTACGCTGCGATTCGCAGTTTTCCGATTTCCGCACGGAACAAATACTTGTATGGCCAACAGATAGTTGTTCCGGGTCCGGCTGTTTATGTATGTGAGTTTAAATGTCTGTAAACGCACGCAAATAAGTTTTTAAGTATGTGGCAACGTTTTTTTTAAGAAAATATATATAAGGCTTAACAAAAAGGTCATTTTAAATAATCAAAATTCGATCGACTGCTCCGATGGTACTGTGGTGGTTTTTCCATTAGCAATGTCTCAGCAGCAGCCTGTACCTGTTGTCTGTACTTGTACTTTTTTGATGCTCATAGGCTCACCCCGTAGGACATAGCGCTCAAACATATTCATGCGTTTACACGGGCAATTTTTAGAGCAATTATTACTCGGCAACAACGGCAACTTCAATAAAATGCGGCAATTATTTTTAATTGTTCCATATTGGTTTCTCTGTGTTTTGTTTAACTAATACTCGATGCTTGCTGTCGTTGCCGTGAACTGCTTGATATGTTGTGACGTCATAGTCAACCAGTGTTGCTTATAATTGATCAATTTTCATTGCAAGTGTATTGTATTCAATTGCACCTTGACTGGTTAATGAGGTTTTATTGGAACTACACCTCTGCCTAATCCTTGGGAATGCAGGCATATTAAGTGAACAACTGTTCTTCTAAATTCAAAATCCATTTTTCTCTTGTTCTTACACACTATTCTCTACATTTCTTGTTCACAGATCTGCTGGGGTACTGTGTTAAATGTTACAACAAAATACCTTGTGACATATTAGAACTACATGAAAGAAAATTTAAAACTTACATTAAAACCACACTTTGTAAACAAGCATATTACAAACTAGATGATTGTATTAAAGATAAGAATGCTTGGAAACATGCTGGTCCTGCTCCATAGGACAATCGAGGGTGTAGTAGAAAAAGTCAAACTTGTTTTATTTACTGGTGTACTTTCAGGTTTTTAATATGTAATTTAACTCACACACTGATCCATTGTTTTTAATTATATTGTAAATATGTGAGTACCATGTCCCTTACTAACAAACTTAATTTTATCTCTGCTGGTATTGCTTTGTTGTACCTATTAGTATATAAGAGTGTGCTGTATATTAGTGTAATGTTGGATGCATTTTGTTCACATAATATAATCAATTGATCAATGTACCTATGTATACAAAATATTGTAAAACTTATATTTGAAAAGAGTAACTATGGAGTTTCTTGTCCGTTCTTCTCCATAAGAATCTACTTTTTGCGAATGGACAACTAGAGTCACTTATATTTTAATTTTAAACTGTAAATTTGACGTTCAAAAGTGTCTTTTAATGGTCTAGTTGAAATAAATGAATTGACTTTGACTTTGACTTTGCTGCATTAAATATGAGAAAGAAATAGATCTCGTAGCAATGAGATTACCTTCGTGGTCCAATAAGATGTTGTTAACCAAGTTTCCAATACGGCACAATTCTAACGGCTGTTGCGTGGAAATAGTTTGAGCTGTCCTTATTTCACTATCAACGCCCACTCATATACCTATATTTATGAGCTTAGAATCATGGCTTTACAGGACCAAGTGGGTTATCCTCATTGCTTTTGACCTTTTCATTTAAAAGAAAAGAAAGATACACTATTCACTTTTATGCCACCCACTGACTGCCGTGGGTGGCCTGGCGGGATTGTTTTACCAAAAGCCAAAAAGATGAAATATTAAAATGAAAGGTGAAAATTGTGGATTAAAACTACCTAATTCGATGAATATTTTACAAACTTGTACTCGGTCCTGTGCGTCTCGCATTCAGCGGATTCCCGCGGTCTTTAGCAGGTCATCGGTTCACCTTCTAGGAACGTTGTCCAACAAAGAAGAAACACACAGGACCGGTCATTGTTGCGACACTTGGGGGACGCTTATGTTCAGCATGGGGCGCCTTTTACCCGAAATAATGATGACGTAAATTAACCGTCTGCAAGAGTTTTGCTTGTTTGTAGGAGATAATTTTATGATTTTTTTATTTTTCACAAACACTATCGCTGTTAATTATCGCTGTAAACTATTCAGTGTTTGTAAGCCGAAACAACAAAAAAAGGGAATCCATACAAATACATGTATTTCAAATATACCCTGTATTTTATGCGATATATTTGTTCTGCCAAACATAATACCAGGCAGCAACAAAAAAACATCCAAAAAAAATTAATAAAACATTTATGAACTAAAACATATTAAATCAATGTTCCAGTCTGAAAAGTCAAAAGTACATAAGGCCTCACTCACAGGTAACTAGCGAGTACCTATAGATAGACATCAAGGTAACGAAAACCTGCCAAGTGCTAGTCGAACTCAAATACGAAGGTATCTGTACAATAAACCAACAAAGACACGTTCCTTATAGGTAAGTATAATTTTTATTTTAATTAGTTTTTTCTAATGCGGCCATAGACATACACACTCCAAAAATCACAACTGTCTACCCATCACAGTTCATGTGAAACAACCCGCTGACAGAAGGACGTACAGTGAAGGTTTAGTTATTACTAAACCTTACCGCACCTTACTGTACCTTTCGTGCATATCTATGTACATACTTTTCTAGGGAACCCAAGAAGAGTCTGCACTATAGAGGTATACTGCATTGCTAAACGCCAGCTAGGTCACCAACTGACTAAAGTAATGATGCATCGCCTTTATAAACATTCTACTAGCTTTTCTACGCGCATATCCCGTTTTATCCCGTTCGCCTAGGGATTTCCCGTACCCGTATAGTCTAAAGCTTTCCTCATGAATGTGGCTATCATATAAGAATTACAAACTTCTCAGCTTTATTATATTCGTATAGATGTGACGTTCGCAAATGTAATCCAGCACTGCTAAGCATGCACCTGAGCACCTCTCATAGACCAAAAGCTAACACGTGCTTCTCAATTTCTACACGGATGGTCAAAGAGAAATTGCCAAGCTTAGCAGGCATACGACTGCAGTAGATATATTTGGATTATTTTTTGTTGGAAAACAATACGGAGTACCGACGTCACGTTGAGATAGTCACGTTTCAAATGCAATTTCACACTTAGAAATCTATTAAGACAAGTTTTTTATTAACTAATTGCGTCCCATTTCTGGCCAAAGCTCTCCCCCATATCTTTCTAAACACTCTTTACTTGCGCCACTTCAAACCAGCCTTCGCGGTGTGCGTCCAGGTCATCTCGCCACAGTTTTCTGGGCCGGTCTCAGCAACGTCGCTCATCCTGTGGCACCTATTGCATAGAGACTGTTGCCCAGCGGCCATCTTGAATGCGGCCAATGTGGCCACTCCAATCCTAAGTTTTATTTAGAAAAGTTTTTAATCCACACTTTATTCACTAATAAACACAGCTGAAACTGAATCTAGAAGATGATTTGATGCTTTGTTATTTTTGTAGAAATTGATACTATATAGGGACGTCTGGAATGGAAATTTCCTCATTTTACCCAATGGGAAATACACTTGTAACATTATTTTTATATTCATTGATTGGATTTCGAAGTGGTTTTTCATGACTTCGTTGAACACGATCAAAACGAGGACCGAAAAGCCTTCGATACCAAGACCTAAATGGAAACGTAAGAGTTCTTTGCGGAAACCATCAAGTTTATAAAAAATAGAGATGTATCTTCCTATTGTACACCCACGATCATTTATTTTTTTTAAATTGCGGTGGCTCTGCCACTAAAAAGAACTCTTCTTCATATTTCATTTTTACATCACAATGCTTTCAATAAATATTACTTTAACTTAACTCAACAACTATACAATAATACTATTAGGAAAATATTGACTCAATTAATTTAGCGTTGTATAATTTAATGCACTAACGACACATGTGTGAGCCCTTAAACTATAATTTTCTTTGACTTGAACGTGCCCTCGCGGTTGGGAGTGTCATGCTCACTTCTGGCTGATGGTGCTAGATTGTTTGGCACCCTTCAAAGTGGTTGAGCCGAATGGTGCTAGCGCAGGCGTCATATTCGTGAGCGAGCGCCTTCAGCTAAGACTGGTCATCTCTCAGCTGCCACGGTTTGTTTTTTAAATTATTTGTTCTTTGAATAGTTGTTTTTTTTTACTCCGGATGCTTGGTCCTGCAAGTTTTCTACATCGTTCTCACATATATGTATGTTTGTATAATTCCCACATGAATGATGACGAACCATTGTAAAAATATTGATTTAAAAGAGTGTCCAGAGAGTTTCTTGCACGTTCTTCTCCATAGAGATCTACGCTTTGGAACGTGCAAATAGCTTTATCTTTTTGGACTGACCGACCTTCAAAAGTGCCTGTTATGGTTTAATGAAATAAATGCTTTGAGTTTTTGATTGTGAGGATATGGGCGCACCTAGCCATTGTCACAAAACGTTTTGAGAATACTTTTACTGTGCGCAGCTAAGGAGTGAATTCCCTGCCGGAATTTGTATTTCGTGATAGCTACAACCAGACGGTCTTTATCAAACGGTAATAGGAAAATTCTAAGCAAGCGTACTCCATCGTCGACCAAAAAATCGCTTATCATCAGGTGCGATAGTAGTCAAACGCGATCTTATCAATACTGTTGTCAATTCTCATTCAGAAGGTAGTATTAATAATCACGACTGCTGAAGGTGGCTTGTCTATTTCAGGTAATTATATTATCGGGTAAAACTGGGTGGATAGAAATGCAGGTGTGAATAAAAACGAAACTTTGGATTTTAACTTAAATACCATATCTATGGTAACTCACAAAGCACACATTAAAAAAATGGAGTTACTTCATTGCTGCAAACATTTAAATAACGTGAAAATTCCAAGTTTCGTTTTTATCAAAGACATTAAATTTATACTACCAATTAAATCTCTTTGGTTTTTATTCACCCCTGCATTTCTATCCACACCGTTTTAACCGGTAATAATAAAAACAAACTGAAATAGACAAGCCTTTAGCAGGCGTGATGATTAATACTCGTGCCTTGTATGAATGAGAAGTGACTTCTGCTCCGGCCGGACTGTTAAAAGATGTTAGAAATTATCTATGTTAGCGTGAACTTCCAGTCTAACCGGATGAAGCTGAGTACCAGTATTTTACATGGAGCCTAGCTGACCTCCACAACCAGTAACAGAGCAACAACGAACCGCTTGGCAAGACTGGTGTCAAATTATTTGGGTTCTGACCATCTGTAAAGACTGCCAAAGATCTAAGAATGACTGCCGAGACTAACTAACTAACTTTCCGAAGCTTTTCTGTGGCTAACGTATCGGTATTTTAAGGTTATGGAGGTTAGGCTAACAGAAGAATTCAACTGGGCTGAGCAACAATTGGGAAGCTTCGCCAAGTCTTCTTCTCGTCACGCATTCCACAGAGCCTGAAGACTAAGGTCTCCAATCAGTGCATCCTGCGTGTCATCACTTACTGAGCCTAAACGTCGATACTCACGGTACGGCTGGTCCATAAATTCAAGGACGCTCAGCGAGCTATGGAACGGGCTATGCTTTTTTTTTTAGGTATAGGAAATCATCAAATGACTTCTTCCTCTCTCGGTGGAGTGGATGGGCGTGTCAGACTCTTACTGACTAAAACCCATCCGTGTTCCTTCTAAAACCCTTTGCGTTCCAGGGCCGCGGTGACTCTTTCGAACAAATTTCGCAACCCTGGTAGGCTCTGGCCCTGGCGGGCCCCGTCTCCTATGCTGACATCTCTTTGAGGCGAGCGTGAAACACAACGCGCCATCGACCCGGGCGTGGTTGCGAAGTGATCCGACAGAGAACCAAAGTGGCGACATAGCTCACATCAGCTCGCATCAGCTGGATGAGAGTTGCCAGAAATCGAGTTGAATGGCATGCACTAGGAGAGGACTATGTCCAGCAGTGGACTGCTACAGGCTGATGTCGATGATGAGGTTATTATAACTCGGCAAGCGTAGCTTAACATCAAAGATTGATGAGCTCCCAATCCCTCCACCAGTTTCACTAAACGAGAAACATAATATATTAATAAAAGAAACAACATTTTATCGATATCGACATCAAAATTTCCAGAACACTGTTTAACTGGCAATACGAGACTTTGAAACACCAAAAATTTGACTTTAAATTGAATATTAAGCCCTTTCGATGTACTTTCAATCCTCGTCCATCGGATGAAAACAAGTGCTTATTAATAAAATCTTTTCGAGGATTCTCTTCTTTAATCTGTTAAAGTAATATAGTATTCGGAAAGTGCTTTAGCATTTGAATAATCCTAACTTATATTACAAATGCGAAAGTGAATTTGTATGTTTGTTACGCCTTTACGCCTAAATCGCTGAACTAATTTTGTTAAATATTATTTTTATGAGTAAGTAGGTTGAAAGTAACCTTTTTACACGTCAATATTGTTTATTCTTTTTAAACTACACTTCTCATCAAAAAAATCGAAACACTTTCGTTTTTATTGTTTTTGTCCTAATTTTTTACAAAAGAGAATTAATTCCATGAAAAAAAAAACATTATTGTGTAGCTGGCAGTTTGGTCATTACAGTAAGAAGAAAAAAATCAAAATTCGAAATTAGAATTTCATTTGTTTATCCTATAAATGAAATTAATCACTGTTTTGAGACAAATGTGTATTTAGGGTTGGAGTACGTTTCTCGTTTAAAAACTAAAATTAGCGCTTGTCTTTAAACTTTTTGTTTCTTATTTCATTTACTGTGACTTTGGGACGTCTGAAAAAACTTTTTTTTCTAAAACATATGGATACTTCGCCCGCAGAAGCCGCCCAAGTGGTGGCATTGCTGGATTCTGGACTTAGTCAGCGTGTTGTGGCTGCAAGATTGCATCTAAGCTTATCATCTGTTCATAGAGTCTACAAACGCTATCGGGAGACTGGTTCGTTCACGCGCCGTTCAGGATCTGGCAGGAATCGGGTCACTTCTGAGCGAGATGATCGATTTATTGTAACAACCTCTTTACGAAATCGACGCCTTAACGCTTTTCAACTGCAGCAGCAGCTTCGCGTTGTACGAAGAGTAGCTGTAAGTGACTCTACAATAAGAAGAAGGTTGAAGGAACGCGGATTGGCACCGCATAAGCCAGCGAATGGGCCGAAATTAACTGCAGACCATCGAAGAGCGCGCCTTAACTTTGCACGCGAGCACCTAACTTGGTCATACCTTCAGTGGAGCAAAGTACTGTTTTCTGATGAGTGTAAAATTATGCTGTATGGTAACGACGGAAGGAACAAGGTCTACAGAAGAGATGGAGAACGCTTTGCACAATGCTGCATTGAAGAAAAGGTCAGCTATGGTGGCGGTTCGTGGACGGTTTGGGGAGGAATCAGCGCCGACGGTAAGACAGAACTTGCCTTTGTATCTGGGCCACGGCTGCCTGCACTAAACTCTCATCGGTACATCGAACAGTGTCTTGAACCTCATGTGATGCCCTATGCACATTTTATTGGCAACGACTTCATATTCATGCACGACAATGCTAGAGCTCACACCGCGGGCGTCGTACGAGATTATCTTACCGAAGTCGGTATCTCCATTATGGTATGGCCAGCAAGAAGCCCGGACATGAATCCCATTGAACATCTATGGGATGAATTAAAGAGACGAATTCGAGCAAGAGATCCAGCCCCAGAAACACTTAGCCAGCTGCAAAATGCAATCCAAGAGGAATGGGATAATATACCACAACATGTGATCGTGACTCTCATCCGATCGATGAAGAACCGTATGGAAGCAGTAATAAGAGCTCGCGGAGGGAATACAAGTTATTAAATAAACGTTTCTTACATTTTTTTTCATTTACGCGTGTTGTTTTACCCATTTCCTTCATATTCCATACAGGGTAAAAATTACTCATTATACAAAATACGAAACCTATGAAGACTTAATTTGAATTTAGAACATTAACATTAGGATTTAAAAACCTCATACTACTCACTATTAAATGACATTTTACATTTATTCCTAAATATACACATTTTTCTGATAATCCTTATCAAATCATAAACTGCGAGGTGTTTCGATTTTTTTGATGAGAAGTGTAGTTGAGGCCAGTGTTTCCTAACTGACTGATGAATTGAGGTACAGGAATAGATTTTTGTTCGTTAATCAATTTTGTCTCGAGCAACGCTGCGAGCAAAATTTAGTTCTTCAAAATGCTTATCCTAATTAACAAAAGTTCAATGTTCACTTTGCTACATTAATTTTTATCCTAAAACAAACACTCCAACTTATATCCATTAAAATTAACGAAAACTTAACTATGTCGGGTCCAAGTCCCTCGTCTCTTAGAAAAGATAAATGTAAGTGTTCAGTCAGCTGCCAACTTGACTGAACCCTGACATCTTTCCAACAGAGACATTTAGCTAAACATTTCAAATGCCCACGATGCCGACGATGCCGACCCCTATCCAATTATTATGACAGATTTACATGAACTCAATTAGAAAACAGATTATTATACAAATAATGACCTTTTCATTCAAATGATTGTTGAGAATTTTGTTTATTGAAGATCAGTTGGTATACCAGATATAAGAAAATGATAATAGTCTCTAACATGGGGTTGTTTTCAGGTTTGAAATCTTGTGGTCGAAATCTCCAATGAGACTTTCGTTAAGTCACAGGGAAGCCTAATACACAATTCTGTTTTCTTGGATGAAATATTTTCTCAGCTATTTTGATTCAAAAGCCACACTACAAACCGATTTTGATTACATTTTTATGGAACCAATCGGAAAGTATATCCTTTCACATGAAAAAAGTTTTTTGAATCAGTTCATAAAAGACGAAGTTATGAGGTAACAAACATAAAAAAATACAACCAAATTGAGAACCTTCTCCTTTTTTGAAGTTGGCTAAAAAGTCAATTCATTTATTTCAAGTAGACCATTTAAAGGCACTTTTGGACATTATCATTATTTACAGTTTAAAATAAATTGAATTCTCCATAGATATTTTAACTGAATTAAATCATTCCACGTTACATTCATACGATAAATATCGGAATCAATCATGTGGGATTGGAATATTTGCTTTGGTCACCATATACGACCTCAAATATCCACATACCAAAAGCATTAAAACTCCAAGCATCGAAAATCATTTACAAAACAAACAAACAAAATTAACTCTCTCTCGAAAAAAAAAAGTATTAATAAAAACACATTACAAAACATCAAATTGCGGGTAGAACTGGGTGAATTCACTGGGGTAGCATCGTTCACTTAAGCACATTATCGTGGGTTGTCGGGCAACTTCGGGCAACTTCGGGCCGACGGGATAACATCGAAACAATTGCGGAGCCACGGGAGCTAAGTTACGGGTTAGCGAGATAGTTTGCTGTAAATTGGCATGGAGTTCGTTATGAATTCTTTGTTAATTGGAATATGGAAATAGTGACGGATTTACTTCGGGGCCCAGCGGACATGTAGGATTTGTTTTTGTACTGGCGGTGGAAGAGATAAGCGGCTGCCTTAGTCCAGCGGCATACGTGCCCACTAAAAATAATCGAAGCAATTTTGCATTCAGCATTTTGGCAAATGTTTTGCTACATTTACAGTAGTGAACAGTATTTACATACAGTGGAAACCGATTATCATGACTCCGGTTATATTGACCAACCGCTTACTATGAAGTAAATACAGTGCGAAGTTTGGTCTTCACATAAAATTCTTTATAAAAAGTTCGGATATAATGATTTCGCTTATGGACATGTCGCATATTATGACTAAGATTTTTAAGGAATTATGTTCAGTTATAGTGAGTGTCATGATTTTTAACACCTTTACAGTTTTTCGAGATCATTCCCACCCCTTTCCCTGCGACGACATTTTGTGTAATTTGAATAGTTTCTAGAAACACACCGAGCCATCGACCCGGGCCTGGTGGTGATCGGACAGCGAGCCACCCAACGCTCGCCGTCCGCAGGCCCGCGCCTAAGGTGGCCGGGGATCGCCCTGCGACTCCCGACGCCCGGGGCGTCTTCTCCTGTAGCGGCGGTTGGCGCGAAGGCCTTGCCTTTCCCTCGCGCGGCCCGCCTCCTCCTTCGCTAGCATTACTGCTTCGCAGAAGGAGGTGACCGCTTCCCAAGCCGTATCGCCCCGGACCATGGATTCAACCAGGGCTGGTCGCGAGAGGTCGCCGCCGCTGATCGCCTCGACAAGGACACGGCGGTGCTTAGCCCAAGCAGGGCAGACCTCCACCGTATGCTCCACCGTGTCCTCCGGGTGATCATCACAGTGCTGACACCCGGGCGTGTCCTCCCGCTTAATCCGAAACAGGTACCTCCCGAAACAGCCGTGTCCGGTGAGTACCTGCGTCAGGCGGAAGGTGAGGACGCCGTGGCGTCTCTCCAGCCAATCCCCAAAGAGGGGTCTTGCCGCCGCAATTGCGGCGTGCCCATGTGTAGTTAGCTTAAGACTATGCTTTGTATGACGTTCGCTTAGTATGACGTGTTTTTCATTTCCCTTCGATGTCATTATAATCGGATTTTACTGTACTCACACCGCTGCGTTGTTAGACTCTTTTTCTTCAAAACTAATGAATTCGCCGTTCCGTCATGTAGGAACTTATTTGATTGGTTGATAGTACTCGTACTTAATCACAATGCCCACACATTGTGAAGTGAAGACACAATATACAAAAAATACGAAGTTGATTGATTCGTATTAAGTGTTTTAAAGGTAAAAATAGATTTTATATTTTCATACAAGGAGAAGATAATAAAGGTATTAATGTGCATACAAACATTCCTAAAAAAACCACAAAAGTCTCTTTTGTGGATTTTTCAGTAAGTTTTTTATGTGTAACTTAACACATGCCTACAGGCTTATTCATCAAAACAATCTGAGCAAATGATTATTTAAAATACTAATTAGCTAATTTATATTATTTTTTGCATTTTATCTTATAAATAAGCAAATAAAAACTTTTATCAATTTCAATATGTTAAGATATTATTTATTTCATATTCTTTTATCAATATTTTACGAGATTTTATCAATATTTTACGAATATCAAAAATACGGGCCAACGAGCACAGCAGCAAACCAAACATAAGATCATAGAAATTAAAAACGGGTTCCCCAGTTATTGACAGTTAATTTGGATTTCAAGCTATGTAGGTAACTCAAAAATTGCAACAGGGAAAGCACTGTCTAGTATTGCTTGCTTAGCCTGGCTAGAACCTTATAAAGAAGCAGTATTCGTATGCATTCCACATCCTTCTTTAACAAATCTTTCACTATTCAAGCTGCTCGTTTGTGCAATGTAACCCATAGATGTGAGGCGTGCACAAACGCTACCAACGTTAGTGGTGAAGGAGCATTACCTCTGACTATAATTTTTCTTCTCCTTTCCCATTTAAATATTTGATATTTATTAGTATCTTATTTAGTATAGTGTGTATTTTATATTATTATGTCTAATTAATATTATTTATGATGTTTGTACACTGACCACCCCAAATCTTACTTCTTTCGTTCAGTCCATCCAAAGGTTGTCTGTAAGAGATTGCCCTGCGCGATGAGACCGCCCATTGTACACTTGTTTTTTGTAAACGTTTTTACTATGATTGTAATGAGGTGTACAATAAAGTATATAATAAATAAATAAGAAGCGTGTCACCTGACGCCTAAACCTTGTGGCTAATTAACAGCCACAAAGTTTGATCTTCGAGGTTAAGCAGTGTCTGCCGAGGTCAGTTCGTGGAAAGGTAACCAATCGTTACCTACCGAGACTATTCCGTGCCTCGTACTCGTACTCATGGCCATCGCTAGATCTTTGACCGTCGTTACGGATAGCAAAAAGTCATAAAATTACATCCAGTTGTTAGTATCCAGGTTGTGAAGGTCATATAGGCAATCTTCATGAATGTTTTCATAAATACATGGATTGTTATAAACTAAACAATTTTTCAGTTGTAATCGTTAGTTAAATACATTTCATTAATTAATTAGTTTGTATATCTAATTAATTGAAATTTTGATTTTATTCATTTCAATTTTATTCTTTTTGATTTTAGTCATTGGCATTTTAAATTATTTACTGTCAATTTTAATAATTTTTAATATGCAATTTTAAACTAATAGAGAGAAGAGATTGTATTTCATATTTATTAAATTAACTAACATAGTATTAATTGCTACTAACACCTACTGTGGATCAAAAGTTGTCTTTCTACGAATAAAATATATTTCCGCTGAATGTTTGCCGAGATGTAACCAAAGTTATCCCAAGTCATTAGTATGTATATGTTTCAGATTTGTTTTAATTTTATCTGTGGATAAGAGGCCGGAGCATAGTAGGTAACCAATTGGGTACATGTTTTGGGCACACCACTATTGTGGCGATAAGTCCCATCTTTGAGAAGCGGCTAGAGACGCGCCACGGCGACCTCGCTTTCCGCCTGATGCAGGCACTCACCGGACACGGTCGTTTCAGGAGATACCTGTTTCGGATTCGGCGGGAAGACACGCCCGGGTGTCACCACTGTGAGGATCGCCCAGAGTACACGGTGGAACATACGTTAGAGGTCTGCCCTGCTTAGCGGAGCACCACCGTGTCCTCATAGCGGCGATCGGCAGCGGCGACCTCTCGCGTCCGGCCCTGGTTCAATCCATGGTCCGTAGAGAGAGGGCATGGGAAACATTCACCTCATTTTGCGAAGCAGTAATGCAATCGAAAGAGAAGAAGCGAGAGGCAATGCTCACGCCCCAGCCGCGGCACCAGAAGAAAACGAAGAGTCGCGAGGCGATTCTCGGCCATCGTAGGCGCGGGCCTGCAGATGACGAGCGATGGATGGCTCCCTGTCCGATAGGGGCCAGGCCCGGGTCGACGGCGCGTTGTGTTCCACGAGCGCCTCAAAGATATTTCATAATAGACAGGGCGCGCTAGTGCCTGCTAGGGTTGCGGAATTAGGTTGCGTTACACGGGTGGGTTTTAGTCAATAAGAATCTGACACTCCCTTCCGCTCCGCCCAGAGCGAAAGCAGTCTCAGTTTGTTGATTTTCGCCCAAAAAAAAAGTGTACCTACCTGTTTCGGGAATACTTTATTCGACTAACCCTTTATCTACACTAAACCTGCCGATATTTTGAAAAACGCTTAGTACAAAACAACCACAGAATATCGTTTACACAAAATAACGTGTAATTAAATGTTAATTTATGATGTTTATGAGAATATTGTATATGGATTGGACCTAATTTTAATTACTTATTGAGCAAACACATTTTCAATTTATTAACTACGTAGGTATAATATCCTGATTACGATTATGATAAAACAGCAATCCGTTATAAATTAAATAAACCAGCATAGGTAGTAAATATCAAATTTAAAATTATTTTAATTTCGGAAAGAATAGAGAACATTTCTAGACCTCCAAAAGTACGTCGTCGTTCGTAAATAAATCGAAACTTCAAGAAGTTAAAGCGAACTTGGAGCTGAGGCTTGTCGTGCAAGGGCCTAGACAAAATGACGGTTTATTACAGTGTCATCTTAGGCATAATAAGATCACCATCACTACTATACATAAACTTTAAATAAATATAACAACGGTAGGCATTTCCATCACACATTGACAAAGCTTCGGTTTAGATAAAATAATAGTTTGTTAAAGGTAACATCCCCCATTACTTCCATCCGTGTACAGGCAACCCCGAACGACACTTGTTTTAGAGATCCTAGGATATATAACATGCTGCATTCATACAGGGTGGTTCCGCATGCCTACATTCACTATATCTGAAAGTTTGTAAATTTCGAATGAAGACTTCGCTTAACAGTAAGGGAATTTTGATTCCCAATTCTCACAACGAATGTCAAAGAGGCCAGAAAAAATGGAATTGACCAGCACTTGCGAAATATTACGAGCTCAATTCCAATGGTTTTAGCTTTTGTCAATGTCGTTATCGCTGGTTAATTGTTAATATCGGACATATTATTTATCCAAAGGAGTTCATCGTTTATGGGCCCGCTGTTTTGGACTGATAATAAAATTGTTCAAATTATGCCCAAAAAATTTCCATACCTAGAAATTACTCTTTATTCTATACCAAGAAGTCTCACTGCCGAACTCGGGTTCGAAAACAATGAAGAGATTTTTATAAGGGTTATTATTATATCAATTTTTATGAACATTACGCTTAATTTATTTTAATAATCAGAGATGAAAACGATGGTGTTTTAAAAAATATACATATATTTCATAAAAAGAAAACAAAGCGTTGGCAAAATGGTCAAAACGGTATGGATCTGTTCTGGGTTCAACGGTGGCCGGGATACAGCTCCTGACGACCGGGGCGTCTTCTTCTGTCGCGGCAGCTGGGGCGTGCGGTTTGCCTCACCCTACTAGGTATAGGGTACACCTGTGCCAGGCTTTACAAGAAGCCGGGTGCTATCTACCAGTGAAAGTTCTGTAAGACCGGTTCAGCCGTTTCGAGGATTAACCTAAACAAACAGATAGACAAAAATGATAAAACTTGTGTTTTTGTTATAAGTACCGAATATCAATACTACCATGTGTTTTAAGTAAAAAGCTGTTATTTTTATATGACAAACAGACATTTCAATTTTATTGATTTATGTACATGCTTACGGAGGTACTATGGAATTGTTTGGAATAGACAAGATACACGTCAAAAGAGTTTCTGATACATTTCCTTTTTCCAAGATGTTTAAGATCACGTACGTTCAATGTTGGAGTGCCCTTCAATCAGCCCTATCTTTATGACGCCTATTACTTACTGCTGAGAGAAAAGGTCACGTTTGTGAACTAAATCCAAACATATAGCTATAAAGTTAGTAATTGTACAGTGGTATCAATATGTATGGTTATGAGTATATTTTAATTTAGAATTCGAGATCATTTTCAAATTTGGAGCAACAAACTCGTCACAAAGTCACAGACAATGTCTTACCTAGGGGTTATCCAGGGGTTATACAGTGAAAGGGTCTTAGATATCAGATGGGCCTCTCGCCTCCAGATCCGATGGCGGTCCGGACCGTGCGGTATTCCCGGGCCACCCAGAGCGGAAGATTCTTAGAAGGAGATTTTTAGGAGATCATTTAATGAATTCCCATCCATAAAAAAAAAGATTACCAATCTGGATAGACAGGAAGCCGACTTCAATATATTTAACTTTGCAAAATGGCTAGGCTATGGTTTCATTATCTGCCTCACAATTACACACACCCTGAATAAGGCATAGGTAAGCTCATTGTATTCTTTAAAATATTAAAAAATCCGGGTCAAATATGAATGGGATTTCCAATAACCCCGGACGTGTTAGTGCCCTTTGGCATTCATAGTCAAACAAATATATGAATTTTATCATCAATGGAAGTCAAATACAGTAAACCACTTGTCAATAAAGTCCCGAAAGCGTTTTATATTTACTCTTTACTTTAATACAAATTATTTCGATTTCATCAATACAGAAATATTGAGTGTGCCCAAAGAGAAGTTAAAAATCATACTCACGATGGATCTTGTTGTGGCAAAACAGTGCGAAGATGGAGCGAACGAACTTGACTCGTACCGAAAAGTCTGACCCACATTGATAGAGACAATAAGTATGTGAAAAACGGTAAAGGAGGCATTTGCTCAGCAATGGGATGTACCAGGCTAAATAGATGAAAAAATCTTTTTTATTTTACACTTTTTAGTGGACCCCACATCTAACCACCACAGGATAGAAAAATATGCAATATAGTTTGCTTGGATGACATATTTTTTCCAACTATTTTGATTTAAAAACCAAACTACAGAAACGATTTTGATGAAATGTCACATACAAGAAGATTTTTCAAATCGGTTAATACAAAACGGAACTGTATGGTAATAAAAACAAAACACAACCGAAATGAGAAACTCCTCCTATTTTTGAAGTCTTTTAAAAAGAGTTTATTTCCGCCGTTAAAAGTAGTTAAAAAACAGAAAAAAAACATAATCGAAGAATCAACATAACATAACATCTGTATTATTCCACAGCGATAATGCAGAGGTACAGTACCCATAGTACACCCACAATTTGCCATGGCCTATACAATAGCGGGCAAACTTATTGCCATCACCTAGGGACAAATCTAGACACCGGGCTGCTACTCGAAATTCCAAGTAGATAAACCCAATAACGCTTTTCCCAACCCAGTCACCGATCCCAGGAACTCGTGCTCGGCAGTAGCGCTTGTCACTATTACGCCAACGAAGCAGACCGTTTAAAAGAGTAACCGTGGAGTGTGTTACCGGTTCTTCTCCATATAACGAACGACGAATTAGGACCATGCTCTAGCTTTGACGTTTTATAAGTACCTATGACGGTCCATCATCAAAGTCAAAGTCAAAGTCAAAGTCAAAACGTTTATTTCAATTAGGCCATTAAACGGCACTTTTGAACGTCATCGTTTACAGTTCAGTAAAAATAATAGAATTACATTAATAAAGTGACTCTACTGTCCATTCGGAAAGGTAGATTCTTATGGAGAAGAACGGACAAGAAACTCCATAGTTACTCTTTTCAAATAATGATTTACAAAATTTGGTATACAAAAATTAATTTAATATTATGTGAGGACGATGCACCCAGAGTATGCTACTTATA
>NDFZ01005470.1:720610-743356 GCA_002192655.3 Mamestra configurata
ATTACATTAATAAAGTGACTCTACTGTCCATTCGGAAAGGTAGATTCTTATGGAGAAGAACGGACAAGAAACTCCATAGTTACTCTTTTCAAATAATGATTTACAAAATTTGGTATACAAAAATTAATTTAATATTATGTGAGGACGATGCACCCAGAGTATGCTACTTATAAGAACAAAGTATCACCAGTAGAGGTAAACTTATTCATTTTCTAAAGAAATTTAGGTAAATGGTACTCACATATTTACAAACATTGGAACCATTAATTAAACAGTGTGTGAGTCAACAGAAAAATAGAAACCAAAAAAAGGAACAGTATATCTATAAAGTTAATACATAGATCAACCAGTTGGATTTTGTCTACACCCTTGATTGTCCTATGGAGCAGGACCAGCATGTTTCCAAGCATTCTTATCCTGAATGTAATCTTCTAATTTGTAATATGCTTGTTTATTTTCCTAGCCTTTTCCAGACAAACTGGATTCAGCTGAATACCAGTATTTTATGAGAAGCACTTGCCTATCTGACTCCCTGATCCAGTAACTGAGTCACACGATACTTCTTGGACAAACTGGTGTCAGATTTTCTGGCTTCTGCCAATCCGTAACGACTGCCAAAGATCTATAAATGACAACCAGGATCAACGGCTTAACGTACTTTCCGAGACGGAGAATTCTCGATATTTCAAGATGGATACCCATCCACAGACTGACCTCGGAAAGACTTGATTAACCTTAAATTCGACCCGTTCGGCTATTATTATTACGACGTTTTTAAAGAGCCCATTTATAATAAGCCTATTTGAAATAAAATATTTTTCAATACAATTTTGACTGCGGATCTCGTAAGCAAATTATAACTATTTGTATTATAACCACCTACACGAAACATAACCAACATAATCCACTAACAATCTTCACCTGAATACAAAAAAAAGAGCCGTCTAAACAGAAAACAACCTCCTCACCTTGATAATGCTGACATCGCGTGACCAAGAACGAATCGTAACTGATGCCTAATGGAACTGGAATCATCACGTTTACCGGAAAAACCGCTTTTTACCTATCATCCGAGAGAACGGCGAAATCATATTAATTTGCTGCGGTAATGTATTTCTGATTATTTTTCATGAGTTACGTTTATGTTCTTATGTTACATTATTGTATTGAGATTGCGTCCCGAAGTATCCACTTTTTCTTTTTATGAGTATGTTTTACTTTGATTTATAACATTAATAGTTTATACAAAAATAGATTTGTTCCGTGGTATTGCTTACCCTAAACGACCTACACACTTTTTCGGGATAAAAGCATCGATAGTTTCGTTCTTAATCAGTCCAATACAATGACGACCCAGCGCAAACGTGATTCCGTTGCAGAAAAGAGGTAGTGCTATTCCTCCTGTATAGCTGCGTCTCGCTCTCACAACGGAATCATGACGACGTTGGCACATGTATTGGACGGATTATCATAGAACGGCAGATCAGGGCTTCAAGTTCTTAATTACCTTTTACAAGCTTTTTTATTTAATTATTATTTTACAATTATTTACCCAGAGGTAAACGAACCAAAAATTTTACTTCTTATTAATCTTAATTTTGATATATGCCTACCCGTGCCAACTTCAAGGTTAGTCTTCATGTAGTATGTCAAAGTTATTTCACTAGCAGACTTTCATGGAAAACTCAGCCGGTTATAAAATTATCATACTAATTTATTTCTATGCGGCGTCAGCAAACTTTGGTTTGATCGATTTACTCATTTGGGTCCCGGTGTTGTTTGCAATTAACACCTAGGATAAATTCGCTTCATTTTTTTTCTACTGATAAAGATATAATAAAAACTTAGGCGAGCCTAGTCTCTTTGTGTGTGTGTTTTTTTATTGATGACATCAAATGACTCCTTCCGCTCTAGGCGGAGCAAAAGGGAGTGTCAGACTCTTACTGACTAAAACCTATTCGTGTTCCTCCAATGCCATGCCCTTTGCATTCCAGGGGGTGAGGTTTGCCTCTCCCTCACGCGGCCCGCCACCTCATTCACTAGCATAACTGAAGAAGAGGTGACTGCTTCCCATGCCTCCTTGCTCCGGACCATGGATTGAACCTGGGCCGGAAGCGAGAGGTCGCCGCCGCCGATCGCCTCGACGAAGCCACGGTGGTGCTCCGCAAAAGCATTGCAGACCTCGACCGTGGGCTCTACCGTATCCTCCGGGCGATCCTCACAGTGATAATACCCGGACGTGTCCTCCGTTACGAATCCGAAACAGGTAGCTCCCGAAACAGCCTTGTCCGGTGAGTACCTACGTCAGGCGAAAGGTGAGGACGCCGTAGCGCCTCTCCAGCCACTCCTCAAAGAGGGGACTAATCGCCACAATAGTGGCGTGCCCAGTGCTGAGCGACAGTCGCTGTCTCCAAACCGCCATGATCTCTTGCCGGATCTCCGTCCGCCGCGCAGCAACTTGCTGTGGCAGCGGAGTATGTCACTAGATCTAGGTCCGTGTTTAAGTCACAGAAGTAAATTTCAAATGAATCGGTCCAGTAGATCCGAAAACTTGGCTGTGACAAACGGACAGACACTCGAGTGATTCTAAAAGGGCTTTAAAAGACTTTCGAAACCCTAAAAAAACAATAGAAGGAATTTCAGTATGAAAAGTCCATCTAAAATTTTTTAAAGAAGGAAGTAAATGGCTAGGCGCCAACAAAACGCTTACGGACAAGTTAAGCCAATTTCCCGGTACGATTTCTAACTCGCTATCGTTCATATCGATCTAACTTTCAACCATTTATATTTCTCACAAAATCCGCTAGCCTTCTATTGTCCTATCCTAATTGAAAAGCCTTTTAAATGTAACGCTCTGTAGTACCAAATATAGAATCTGAAATGGAATACAGATGTGGACGATATATCTATCATATCTGTACTTTCCGCTAAACTGTGTTCCTTTTGAATTAATTAAAGACGTATATTTTGCCATAAAGAAACGAGGAAAATATGGAAACAACATAAATATTAATCAATACTATTTTAAAAATTTCGAATTAATTCATCACGGAATGTAGCCTGCAAGACACACTTTAAAGCTACAAGACACCTAGAAGCTGAGATAAAGTAGCAAAACAAGTAAAAAATAGTCCAAACAATCACAAAATAACATACAAGCTTTAAATCGCAACTCAAATGTAAACATTAGTTCCATTTATAGCGACACAGTCACCGCACAGTCGCACGTATTAGTAGGCAGCGGTAAATCGGTAAAACAGGAACCATGTCAGTGTCTCTCCAAGCTATTTGTGAAAGCGGAGCTAAGCGAAAAGCAATAGCTACTCACACAGTTTCGTATAAGCTTTCTTTAATGAATATTCATTACTTCATTTGCTTGAAGAAGCGCCATACATTACGCCAACGCCCGAAAATATCACAAATTTACTGTGTGCCAGGCAAAATGGAATGAATATGCATATATGATTACAAATATTTCAAGCTAGTCTTATGCCAAAATTTCATTGTCACAGGCATAAAACTTTATACCATAGTTTCCCACATGAAAACGTAGTGAATGTTTAATGAACTGAAGCTCAAATAAAACTGATGATGTTCTAGTTAGACGTTGTTGGAAATATGCAAAATTGTTAAGCGCGGATATTATTTACGATCTAGTTATAAATATGCAAAATTAAAGTGCAAAAGGCTTCTAGCTCTCATTACGTACAGTTATAAGTGCGGTGAAATCATCTCAAAGAACTGTAATTCAACTGCTTCCGCCAATCAGCTACGTCAAAAGACTGAAAGCAGGCAAAGGAAGGGGAAAAGCAGAATAAATAGCCAACTGATACTCCCGTCAGATATTACGTTATCTGTGACCGATTCTGCCTTGAAATTAATGAAGAGTAAATGAATGAACATCTGGTGTATGGCCACTACAATGCCGGGGTCTAAACGCGAGGCTTCGTCTATTGATTAAACGCCAATTCATTCAGTACAAATAATGAGCACATTTCCGAAAAAGATCTTTACGGACACACTTGACTAGTCTGAAGAATAACCCCATTCAAGGACCGACCTTTATTTTCAAAATTTTTCGACTCAGATTATTGAATTCAATTATTTCAATCAATCAGGTCAGTCAAATGAACCGAAATTTAAATAGCACCGGTATATTAAAGCTAATTGTTGGAGCAAAATATAGGTAACACAAATTCGGAGTAATATTGTAACACGAAAGCTCACCTAGGTCGCGATCGAACGTTACGGCTCATTATAGGCCTTGTTATGTGGACCGCTTTATGCACACACTACTTTTTACGACATATGTTTCCGGCGCTTTTTTTTTGCGAAATCTCTGCTTTTGTTTTTTGCTTGCTTTTTGTCCCGTGTTTTTTAAAATCCAAATCTAAAGTCATTTATTCAAATTAGACTGAGAGCCAGCACTAAATTTTTGAGCAAGTGAGCATATTTTGTCAATGCAGTCGAGGCCGAAATAAAAAAAAAACGCTCATATCTGACCATAGGAATTGGTTCACATTGGACTTAGATTTGCCACATTATCCGATCATTAGTGGGCATAAAAAGAAAAAACAGCACGCAAAATAAAACATTTTGTTGTCAATCTATTCCGTAGGTACAGTTTGCCAAATAATTTTGCATCTGACGATGCTAAATTATTTTTCAAACTGAGGAAATCCAGAGAAGAGGACAAAAATGGAAAGAGATCCCGTTTCTAGTTTGCTTAAAACTGACAGTAATTATGGGGTAAAATGCTTAAATTAAACATTTTATTCAAAGTTAATTAAGATTTTTTCATCCTAAAAGGAGATTTTCATTGACTTATTCGTTTCTAATGCTTCAAATTACACGAAGAACGGTCGGGTTGCTTGTTTCATTCCATGTTTTAAAATACGCACTGACCCGACTGTTTTTAATAAGGACCTAACTAAAAGACATTTTAGTTGGAGTGATTTAATTTAATTTTAGGTGTTTATAAATTTCTATAGTCTTTATATTAGAAACAAAAATACTTGCACAAGTCCTCCTTACCAAGGTGTCATGTAAATATAGTAAGGTATTTCAAAACAAAGTTCAGGAATGTTGCGCCCACATTACATAACGCCATCCTTCAGCAAGTGTGCGCTGAAGCGTTGACCCTTGATTCGGTCTCGATAAGCCCCGAAATACTTTTGTCGACCAGCATACCGACGAAATTGGGTCGTATAAATAAATAATTTTACGATGTTACCCTCACAACTAACACTTAACGGCCTACCCTTAAAATTGTTAAAGACTCGCAATAAAATCTGGAAAGAAATCTTTATGGTCATTAATTGTGGAATAAAGCTAAATTACTCCCTATTTACAACTAAGGCTACAATGTATTTGGGTTGGGTTTTCACACATTCTTGCGCTGATATACGCGGGTGCTCACTACTCGCTTGCGATGCTTTGTAGAAGGTTCGCGGTTTGGAAAAGATACAAGACGAGACACGTACTAAACTGGCTAACCGTAGAGCTATTTTATAATAAACTTATCATCCAACTTACTTCACTCGGTACCTGAATATTGTTCCCGTCGCGTAATAACACTGTAAACCATCTGTGTATTGCATATAGTGCAGAGTTACGACATCCACAGTAACAACATCTGACGCTGCGGATGTAAAAGACATAGAGAGTTATTACAAACTCGTCTAGCGCTGAAAACTTCCACCTTTGACCTTGCCACAATAAATTAATGAGTTTATAAATTGTTAAATAAATAATCAAATACATTACTTCTTCCATTACAAAATTACACATCATAAATATACATGAAAATCGTAATAGATAACGATATTATTACCGCAGCAAGGCAAATTGCCCTATCATATACTTACCGCTAACGGGCGTTCGCAAACTTTGCCGACTTTCCAACTCGCTACAAAGAGCTTCCACCGACTCTAAACATGCTCTGACAAAGAATAAATTCTAGAAAACTGCTGGAAACTTAGCTTATAAGCTAATACACGGAAGGTGCTTTGTAGAATTAGGTGTCATTCCCACGAAGGAAAAGTTTTGAAATTGTGAAATTCACACTTCTATCGATGTTAAATATGCTCAGGAATAACATTTTGCAGAAGGCGGCACGTCCGTCCTCAAAAAAAAATAAACACTATGCTTTATACATAAAAATGTTGAGAGACTTAAGAGGTCTTTGTCCTCCAGTGGGATACTCAGTCGTGAGGCTAATAATAATCAAATTTTCCCGTCAAAAAGGACAACATTTACAGCATTTAATTTTCGAACAAAACTTTCCCTCGTCGCTTCATAAAATATTAAAGGATTGTTCTTTTAAATGGAATGTGAATACACGTCACGAAGGACATAAAGAAACCAACGTGTATAAAATAGTTCCTAATAGTGAGCAGGATACCACAATTCGTGCATGCACGCACGGGCCCCACTTTCGGTGGCCCCCGTCCCGTCCCGCCCCGTCGCCGTCCCGCTACCGTCGCGCCGCCGACGATTTGTTTGTTTGGACATGCACGATTAACTTTCGACCGTCTATAATCTTATTTGTTTTATTTTATTCAGAATTCAGATTTTAGTCTTGCTTTAAACTCTTTGCTCTTTCAAATCAAAGGTCTGTGAATGTTTAACTACTAAAAAAGACATAATCCTTGTATAAAATTGAGTAAAGCAATAAAATAAAAAAAAATAAACTGAATCATGCACTCCAAACGACAAACTTCTTACGGAAAATACGAGATCCTACAAGAAATTGAGAATTGGATAAGTATTTACCTAAAACGTTGGCATATTTCATTGCCCGTGGCAAATATGCATAACATATTTACGGAGACGGATGCCTCACATTAGCATAAAAAGAAGTATGTAATGTATAACCGACGGTTTAGAATATCCGCGCATATTCTCACGAACGTGGCTCAAATTACTTGGCCAGCCTATTTTGCATACAATTTCTTTTCGCCGAACGTATCGGTGCACTTTGCTATTAAGGCATTTTTACTGCTCGAAATTTTGTATCAAGACTTCATTATAAATATGGCAGCACTGTAAAACGATCATTTATTTAATGTGAATAAGACTATAACCAATTACATTTACACGAAAGTGTAATTGTTCGCGTATGAACGATGAACGGTTTCGCAGATTAATATAAAGCCTCTTTTAACCCTCCAATATTTGATTTTCTTTCTAGTAAAATAAATGGAATCATTTTCACAAGAGGTAAACAGACTTCTCGAACATTCTGAAGGAGTTGGAAAATTACAGACGAAAACTTTTATCAAGATCAGTTTGCCGTTTCGGTATCCAAATAACTCTATTTATCAAAAATTGTATTATGTTCAGGTTAAAGCCATAGAGAAAGCGAACCAGTACTACAAAACTCGATAAATACCCACTAAACTATAAACACACTGATTTATATTTGGAAGGTTGATTATTCAATATGAAAAAGAGTCTTTATACATAGTTAAAATTGTACAAGAAAAAAGCAACAAAAAGCCCTGTTAGCGCCCGCAGGCAAGACAAGGAACAAAGTTATCTACAATGTGATACTTTGAAACCTAATCGCTCCCACTAAACTAACCGTAAAATGAGTAAACGAAATTACTTTTGAAGTAGTATAATAATATGTTGGGTAAATATTTGACGAAGATCAAAGAATCAAGCGTTACGATCTGATATCAATGTTAATAAGTCAATAAAACGTCGGCAGACTGGAAGCAATCTCTTTTTATGAGTCCCGAGACGATAACTGTCACAATTCAGCCACTCACAAGTACCTATGACCAGTGCAATACTACATAGTACAAAAGGAAGTGTTTAGAAAACTACCGAACTTATTCTAAGGGGATTTCCATAAGTTTTATTTTTGTTTCTTAGGGAAATGTTTACAAAGAAGATTGTGAGTTTAACTGTCGTCAATTTACATATCGGTTTTACTAGAAAACGAGTTCGATTTTTATTTAATTCTTAGAAAATCAAGCTTGTTTTACTTTCTCAAATACCCAAAAAGTGTATATTAGCGAACACCTATATTGCAAATAGGTACGTTAACATATTTTCCTGGAAGCTTAAGGAGGTAACGTAGAAGGCGGCCATTATATCATCAAACGAATTTATGGCCTGTCGATCGTGATAATTAGCGTCATCATAATACTAATCAGATCTTCAATTTACTAGGTGGCCGGAGAAAAGTTAAATTTTAAGACAATGGAAAATCGGGTTCCCCTTCTCGGGTCTTTCCGCGAAACTTTTTTTTTTTTAAAGTATTGGAAATCATCAAATGACTTCTTCCGCTCTGGGTGGAGCGGAAGGGCGGACGCGACAGACTCTTACTGACTAAAACCCATCCGTGTTCCTTCTAAAGCCCTTTGCTTTCCAGGGCCGCGGTGACTCTTTCGAACAAATTCCGCAACCTTTCCGCGAAACTACGATTTGAACATTTTCAAACAAAAGACGGTTTAAAATTGAAAATAGTCCTCTTTTCAAAGGGGATGCATCACACCAGTGGTATTCCTGGTATTGCAGATATTTTTGGTCTAAGTCTTATTCACAACGTGTAACGGAATAAACGCAATACCTGAAAAGGGGTCATTGTACTCATCATTACGAACAACTTTTACTATGGGACCAACACTGAAAGTCCATTGTTTTTTGGAAATCTATCTGAGGGACTAACTAGATTTTTTTAGAAACATTCATTATTGGCTCTTTGATTGCTTTGATACGACCCATGAAAATCCGGAAAGCTAACACAGGGTCTTCACTTCACATAAAATTGGGTTTTAGTTTAAACTTTTAAAGTATCTTTATTTCTCATAACAACATGGTACAGTTCACTTATACGAGATTTAAAATTTAACATAAATTTATCGTTATCTAATACGAGATTTAAATTTCAACATAAATTTATCGTCGTTTATTGACGAATCATGCAGATGTAAAATAAGTAGAATTACAATAACAGGGTATGAGATCAATAGTAAACAAAGCAAGTTTAGATACCTACAACAATATCTGTTGTTGAACACCAAACATCAACATATTTTGTTAGGCTAGGCGAATAATGAAATTATATTTCTATGAAATTCAGTTCAGTGTTCGCGCGGGAGAAAAGCCGCTAACACATCCGGTATGTCGTTGTAACTACACATACTGTACGTACACGCTAGGTAAACAACGCTGTTGAGGCCTTCTAGCGAAACGAAAGGCTTACAGAATAAACTATTATTTTATGAAAATGAAAACAAAATACATTGTACCTACTCGTTTTTGAATAAGGAACGCTTTACAACATTTTCTTTCTTCAGTTCTTTCAGAGTAAATTGGCTGTGACAGACGGAGAGACGGACAGACAGAAGGTTCCGTTTTTACGGATGTTGTAACCCCTAAATGAAGGATATTTTTTTTTATTTACAGTTAAATACTAGCCTTTAGATACCTACTAGAGGTAGTTTAGCTAGAACAGGTGCTGGTATTTTCTTTCTTTATAAAATATAAACTAGTTCAAGCCATCATTTTTTTTTATCTCTTCTTTTTAATATAGCTTCAATTTAATCATTCGACTTTCAATTTTACTCCTGAAATAAATTTAAAATTACACGCGCTTACGTCCTACAGTTCCAATATCGTGGGAAGTTTCAATTTAATACATTCGATCATTATATCGGATATTTCATCTGAATAAAGTACTATAATTTACTGTTAAACACGACTGCCCTCGTTGAAATCTAATAAATTAATGAGTGAAAATTACTCGCATTCATTGTCTGTCAGTCGACCAATCGTAAATAAGAGACTATTATTGTTTTCCGAATATTCTGTTTTACTTGAAGTCCAAAATTGTTCAGTTATTTCAACCTTACGAGAGATTATTTCACTTGAATTTTGATTTATGGCTTTAACATTTAACAAGACTGAAGTTATCGAACAACAGACGGAACAACAGAGTTTAATAACAAAAAGTTTTGGCTCGAAGTTGCTCTTTCAATTGACATTTCTCAATAAGGGCCATTTCATTACCTTTGGCATTACAATTTTTATTTTTAGTCTGTTCTAAATTGAAAGGTACCTGCAAACTTTGTTTTAAATTTTAAAATAATATTTTACTGTAGGTTCAGACAACATCAAAAGCGATGATTGTACAAAGTTTCAAAGTGTCTAATAAATCAAAACTTACTAATTTATGTTGTGAACAAAAAGGTGTCAAGTTAATAATTACATATTTAGTATGGTCGGTATTTTCGTTTGGCTGGTAGGTACCTATGATTGCTATTTTCGAAGTATCCTACTCAAAATTAATGGTAGACTGGACGTATCCAGGGTTGCGGTATTTGTTCGAAAGAGTCTCCACGGCTCTGGAACGCAAAGGGCTTTAGGAGGAACACGGATGTGTTTTAGTCAGTGAGAGTGACACGCCCTTCCGCTCTACCCAGAGCGGAAGAAGTCATTTGATGATTTCCCATCGTTAAAAATAAAATAAAAAGACTGGACGTATGAACAATTCGAATCAAAAATTTTAAACTCATGTATAGTGTAACTCATATAACTCATGCAAACATTGTATCAAAAATAAAACCTCTTTTGAAAAGCTTACATATCTCAATTACGCTACTTGTAAAAAAGTTCACGAAAAAGGCACTCACGCAAACGCAGACGAAAGTAAAAATTAGCTAGTAGTAGTTTTAATTAAGCTTCGCAACGATAAACAATTCAGGAGCGGAGTATCGGTACTGAAGCGAGATAATAACATGCCCTAATTGCTGAACGTCCAAGTTATTACAAAACACACACAATTGGAACACAAACACAAAGATTTTGATTGGGTTTATAACGGCCTACTATCGAAACTCGAACTTGGGTTTCGGTTTCTTCAAATTGATCGTTCTTTCAGGTTTCTAATTAGTCGTTTAAGTACAGTTCCTAACTTTAATCGACGCTTTTTCTCGTATAGGGTAGGCAGAAACTACAAAACACTACACATTTCAACCTTTGTGTAATTCACATGTCGATTTTATATACTAAGTACGCATCGGATTGTACCAATAGTACAATGCCTGTACGCAATTTTTTCGTGGGTAACCTCACACTTTGCACTTTTTTGCACTTAAATTAATCATGCTTTTACATTTGAAAGTTTAATTCGTTAATTTTGAATTCCAACTTGTGACATCAACTTCAGGAACCAAGAATATCTTGCAAATGATGAAAAAAAGTTTCGTCTTCTTTCTTGTAGCTGTCTATAATTAAATATAAGTAGTAAAACTTTTTGCCATACAAAGCAAAAGTCCAAGTCTTAATGAAAACAGCCGCTCGAGTTGATCTTCGAGCTTAAGCAACGTTTTCCGAAGTCTGTCTGTGGACGGGTGACATTCAATACAAACCAAGACTCTTCCGTGCCTCAGAAAGCACGTTAAGCTGTTGGTCCTGGCTGTCTTTGTCAGTCGTTACGGGTGGCCAGAAGCCAGAAAATCTTACATTAATATCGTCATACCCAGTTACTTGTGGAGGTCCATGTAAAATACTGGTACTCTGTTGCATCCGATGAGTCTGGAAGCCGACCCCAAAATAATCGGGAAAAGACCAGGCAGATTGATAGAATGAAGAAGAGCAAGTGAAATAAGGCGCATTCCACGAATTGCATTATTAATATTGCAGCAGCATTACGGCACTGACACTGCAGCGTCGAACAATCGAATTTACAAGCAGGCTCGGACCCGGCTTCAAACACAATAGCTATCAAACTGACTTCGAGCGATAATCCTTTAATCAGTTGTGGTAGCGTGCCTTAGGTGTTATTTACTTGTATTTAGGTGTTAACCTCTATACATTTTTTTAAGCAAATTACTGGTAGAATTTGGAAATATCTTAATATATATATTTCTTGTGCACGTGTGTATGTCACTGATCTCCTCCTAAACGGCTCGACCAATGTTGGTGAAATTTTTTGTGTGTTCATGGGGATTCGAGAATGGTTCAGATTCACAATTGGATCCGGTAGGTGGCGCTGAAATCGATTTCGATAATTTTTCGTCATACACAAAGCAAACGTTCGGACAGGACAACGTCTGTCGGGACCGCTAGTGTAATTATATTTTTAAGCTTCCAGTATAAAGAAATTAAGGAACCAGTATCTTATGAACCGTAACAGGCAGAAAGTTCAAAATTTTAGAGAAGCAATATTTCTATTTCTAAAAAGTAAAAATAACAAAAATCTAAGTATAAATTAAGTAGGGACCCTATTCAAAAAACGTTTTTGATTTTTTCGGTTTACGGTACGGGACCTTTCTTATGCAAGTGAGACTCGCACTTTTACTCTCTGAAACCATTCTTACCCAAGTCAATCAACAAGCTTAGGTGGATGGGTGCGTCTCATATCATATAAAGGTATATTTTCATTTCAATAACGTTCACAAGATAAAATAAACGTGAGTTATACCAACTGTTGATATTTCTTTAGACATAACATTTATATACTTACTCTTAAATTTATTTCGTGTAACTTTATTGGATATAACGTTTATTTGTGTGATGACAATCTGGTCTCTTTTAACGCCACGAAAACACAAGCATGCCTTTTTACCGCGAAAAGGAGTCGTTTCGACCTAACTCCGACTTTTCGGGGTACTTCTGTTCCTGTAACCGATCGGCTCGAGCTCCTAGGCATGGAGTTGACAACCAGTCTCAACTTTGGTGCCACCATTGAGCACAAAGCCCAAACTGCGGCCAAAAAGCTGGGCATCCTAAATAGAGTGAAGCGATACTTCACGCCTGGACAGCTTTTAACCCTCTACAAAGCACAAGTCCGATCCTGCATGGAGTATTGCAGCCACCTTTGGGATGGCTCAGCTAAATACCAACTTGCCGCGCTTGACTCGGTGGAACACAGAGCTAAAAGGCTCATTGGCGACGTAAGACTGGTGGATGCCAAGCTTCACAGCTTGGCTCATCGCCGCAAGGTTGCCTGCTTGTCGGTCTTCTACAGATTGTACTTCGGGGAGAGTGTCCAGGAACTCCACGATCTCATCCCACCGGCCCCCTTCTACCATCGGACATCTAGACGCACTGCAAGTTACCATCCCTACCTTGTTGCTATTCCACCAATTCGCACTAAACGTTTCCAAACGTCTTTTATAATGCGCACAGCAAAGGAGTGGAACTCTCTGCCTGCGTCTGTGTTTCCGAACGCATACGACCCTAATCTCTTCAAAATTAGAGTGAACAGGCTTCTTCTGGGTAAGCTCGCTCCATCGTCGACTTTGTCTCTGTCATCTATGACCTAGACTAGAGTCAAGAGCAAACCCATATTAAATTAAAAAAAAAAAAAAACTAAAATCATAAGGCCTATCGTTTAAAATATATTCTGATACCATCTTTATGGTGTACACCCCGATTCAAAGCAATCCGACTCAGATGGGTTAGGTTGAAGGTTAAGGCGGGAGCGGAGCGGAGTGCCAGATTCCCTCTTTTGTTGGTGAATCATTTGGGTTAGGTTGGGTTAGAACAGTGACCATTAACGCGCGAAGGCAAACGATTGAAGCGAGCGTGTTGCGGGAGCGGCGTGACAGAATGAATCGCTGCTAAATCGACTCCACGTAGTCTTGTCTGCCCTACCCCTAGAGTGTAATTTAAACCCGCGTAGGCGCGGAGGGGCGAGGCGGCCCGCGAGCTCAGGAGCAGGTAGCTTTAACACTCGCCGCCGCGGCTGAGGCCGGCCAGCAAGCCGAAGCTGCGGTGGTGACCGTGAAACACATCTGCGACGATAAGCTCGCGTGGGGCCGCCGCAGCACCGCAGCGCCGGAGCCGTAACAGAAACCATGCCTGCTGCCTGTTACATGCTTGCTTGCACAACATATTGGACTAAATAGGTTTTATACATTTTGAGTGGTATATCAAACGATTTTATATTCAATGTATGCTTATAAAAATTATATATCAATCGTTTATTATATTAACTGTACATTGTATAATATAAAATGATGGATTCAGTTGTTATATCTTGTAAATATTAGAGATTTTGTAATTATATCATATACTACCCTAGGTCGTTCTGTTAACCTGAATTAATGCACATCATCATCATATCAGCCAAAAGACGTCCCCTGCTGGACATAGGCCTCTTCCAAGGGTTTGCCATAATCGCCACGCATGGCAAGCGGGTGGGCGATCGCAGTGTAGCTGTTGCAATTGCTGCCCATTCTCTGGTGAGTCCCTTAGTCACCTAATTTTTTTTATGACGTGACAACGTCTAATAAATCGATGAACGCCGGCTGCACGCACGAAAAAGGATGACTCATTGTAACGTTACGCTCATTTCAACAACGTTTTGTTACGACGTTGCCACGTTAAACTATCATCCGTAAACCGACTTTACAGACAACCAATTTTTTTTTTAAAGATGGGATGTCGCAGAGCGGATTTATCTTCCGCTCTGCGACACCCATGGGAAGCTAGAAGAATAGCAGTTATGATATAAGCCAAGAAATCGGCAGATTTATTAAATAAGTACCTAAGTTAATACTTTTAAACTTAAACTACTTTTTGTTGGTATAAATAAAAATATGATGTTTCTTGTAAAAAAACTTAAACTACTACGAATACATTGCCATTCCACATGGCAATTCTGCTAGTGTTCTGGATACTTTTCTCATTGACAACGACATGGACGAATTGTTTGATATCCAATAAGCTTTTATAGGTTACCTACGCGCGTGTCTAAAATTATGAATTATTTATGACGCGTTCGTTTACTAAGTTTTTTTACTATTATAGTTGTACATTAGTATCCATATTGTAGTAACACAAACAGTTCCTATTAAGGCAACTCGAAACACCGACCAGTGCCGTACACTACACCTCATATGTTAATATCGACAACGCAGTTAAGCTCTGTAATTAATCGAAGTGGGGATATAATTTGTCTTCGTCAAGCAGTAAATAGCTAATTCCCACACATTAGGGACACAATAGCCCGCCCGGCGTCTTATTGATTACCGCCTATTGTTCGCTTTCGACCGCCTTAAATGATACACTTGCCACGATTTACGCGACAAGCACTACCGTTTATAGATTAATGAACTAATGATTGTCATTTCAAGGGTTTCGGTGAGACTGTTTATGTTTATAAAACACTGTTTGTGTTTATATTTATAGGTGCTATTTATGTTTGTTTTGTGTAAGGCACATTGTTCGTAGACGGTCAGGAGTAGAAACCGCGTACCGGAAGGCGCAGTGTTGGAAGTCTTCTCACAAGGTGGACCACTGGATCTGCAGCGCTAGTCTGTAAGAACATTGTTACAGAATAAATAGGCTGGTGAAGCCCGGAAGATAAGAATCCACGGGATGAGAGAAACACTCCTCAGCTCAATGTGGGGAAGCTTGAGGAAGACCTCTGTCCAACTGTATGACTTTTTTTTTAGATGGCTTTTCTCTTGACTCTAGTCTAGGTCATAGATGACAGAGACAAAGTCGACGATGGATCGAGCTTACCCAGAAGAAGCCAGTTCACTCTAATTTTGAAGAGATTAGGGTTGTATTGTCTTTCACCTAAAATTATTTAAGTTTATATACGCTACAAACCTTCGCACTTCGTTCCTCATTCATGCAAAGTAATTTAAATGGGTTGTTAAAAAAACTCGTTACGTTTTCAGTTGCGGTACTAACTAGCATACAGTTTTTGTTAAACAGTTCTACTTAACACGTAGCTAGTAAAGTAACTGAGACAGTATTTATATCCTTCGTGACTGTTCAAAGATTTTGTATGATTTCTAACTGTTAAGTTACGTGATTGAGCGGGCTCTCTTGAGACATATTTTCATTGTCATACCGGAAATTTACAGCTTATTTTTTTATGAAACCCCTTTCTTCTCTTATTAAATTAAATTATGGTCGAAACCAGATAAACGTGCAATAACGGTCATTGACCCACATACATTTATTGACATACTTAATTCCGAAAACAGAAATAATGACATAAAGCTGTCCTAAATCGAAATCTATCATGATCCTTTACTTTTCTAGTAATGAAAAACGATTCATACTTATTGTCCGGGTACCTACGCGGGGAAATCAAGGAAAGGGCAATGAACTTTATTGCAAATTTATTTGGCGTTTACCATAATTTAATTAATTCAGTCAAAACTTATCCCAAGGGAACATACTCCCGGGATAAAGAGTACCATTATGTCCTATTCCAGGGCAACCTTTGGTCTACTGGTGTGCCAATTTCATCCTAATCCTTTCAGCCGTTAAGACGTGAACAGTGACACACAGAGTTAGATACTTTTGCATTTAATATATTAGAACAGTTAGGATTAGATGAAAACTTCAAATTAAGACAGTTTATACATAGGTATTTCATAATTTTACAATAAACATGTAGTTTTAAGAGGTATGCTCTGCGTTACTTGATCGTCCCAAAATTCAAAATAACTTCAATATGTCACTCAAAATCAATGACACAGTCCCTAATTCAAAAACCGTATTTACAAATAGATTTTGCAATATCACTTTCCATTTTCAACAAAACACAAAGATACACGTGGATCTTTATACGTGCAACATCGAAAAGACCATGACATTGCACACTTAAACCAAGATATAACACGACCTCGCTCAACTATTTCAAGCATAGAATATACAGGCCGCAAACAAAACCAACTAAAAGAAAGCTATTTCAGTACCATGCACCACGTAAACCTAGACAAAAAGACATTTATTCACGTACTTGCTAAAGTTCGCAACACGAGTCACCGACTACATTTATTTCGTTAGGGATGACTCATCTACGTGTAATGTGCTCATTGGTCAGCGGTAACACTAACTTTGTTTTACACCGAATTGGGCATTTAGCTTTTCAATGTTTAACATTGAAGAAGGCATTAGTGCGTGAAAATACGTTTTACGTTGGATGGGCATTTTGGTCATGAAGATTCTGGTTTCTTAAACTGACGGGGCTGTCAAAGGTGCTGGGGATATATTTCACACATCATCTACTTTCCGGCCTAAAAGTACGTAGTAGTTAGAATCCTGAAAGGTGGTCTTCTAAACCCTTCGGCTCATTTAGTCACGTTTATCTTTATCATTAGAACTTCCTGTTAACAATCCTCGGTAGCCCACTTCAAAGGTGATAATGGATCGCAAAATACGTGCCCCTGTCCGGAACATTTAAAGTTCTTAAAACACTTTCTTTCAAACACTCCCTTGCCATCAAGGGCAACGCCTTACGTGTACAAAATTAAAATAAAAATGTCAAGAAAAAGTTAAAATAATGGTCCATCGCAAAGGTTCAGTACGTGAGGGCTAGTCGGAAGAGTTGTGTCAACTCAAGCGAGCCATTCAAACATTTTCAACTTTACATTTCAGCGGATATAAAACAGAGCAATTTACCTTTAATGATCGAGCGTGTAGACCTTTTTTTCCCTAATATATTTCACGGAATCCCAAGTTTTTATGGCAAGTGAAATACAGGAGGGTTTAAAGCGAGTTTTCATTGCTTTTTACGTTACAATATTCATATTGCTCGGTCGAGCAATTCCAAGTTGATAATCCAGGGTTTGGTTTAATGAGCCCAATGTTATCCCGACCGGATTAACATTCGAGCTCGCATGATGTTACATAATTCCTCTGTATTACCTTGCACTTCACGCTGCGTCCGTGTCAAATTCTAAATGTGAAACGTTACACGAGTTTTGTTGTTTCCGTTTGCTTTGTTGCGTTATTGTAACGTGTGAGGTTTGTGAGGTTGTGAGGTAAGGGTCTTCGCCACTGCCACTAGTAGGTTGTTCTTGTGCGGTCTTTCTAAACTGACATTTACCTACCTTTTTCATATTAATTTGTTGATACGTTTGAATTAAGTCTTGAAAATAATTGATTGACCTACTACAAACCATGATTAATTATATAGGTAAATATAACCGGATCTCAATAAGATGTTTCGTAATTAATAGTAGGTAGGTACAGTCTTCACTCAGTACAAAAACCGTGTAAAGAAAATTACAAACCAATATTCAGAAAAATGTCCTAATAGACATTAAAACAACATAAATATAATAAGACCAATTAAAAAATACACACAAAAAAAACCCTTGTGAATTCATATTGTAATCGAAAATCATTTACAAGAATTCTAAAGGGCAAATAAACTTTTACAAGTTGGCCAAGTTAGCGCAAGTAAGTGAGTGATATTACCCGCGGGTATCACCAACAAATAAGTACCTACATTATATTCAAAGCCAGCGGCTTAACATGTGAAGGTAAAACGTCGAATAATGCTCTAAGTAAAAATAATTTATTATTTATAAAAATACATTTCAATGCGTTGACTCCTGTAACTCATACTAGGATTCTCTTTGTCGTGAGATTCAGGCTCCTTCGTTTTCAGGTTATTATCTATCATTTCGAGATGAAACCCTAATTTGACTAGTACTTTGATAGTTTATACTGAATCAGTGATGCTGCTTAAATTCTGTTCAAAATACTTTTTTAACATAAAGGCTCAAACAAGCAAGCGCGACGCAATAATGCGACAGCAATGTACTCTAATGACCATTTTTAGGACAAATTGTTCAATGACTAATATACCCATTGAAAGCATCTCCAGGTAGCCTATCCTAAAATGAGGTTCAGAAAATTTCCATTCACATAATATTACCGTCACAAATCTTTTTAACTTATATAACTTTCATTTTTAGCATATTATCACGATTTTTTGCGAACGTTACCCGAGTACTGCTTTCATTTGTATTTTACAGTACAAGAGCGTGTATAAATAGTCTCAATAGGTACATAATATATCAATGTCATGATGTCAGATAGTAAATATATTATAGAACTTCCTCGCAGACTGATAACGGTCCTGAGGGTATATTGTCTTAATCGTCATGATATTCAGTGTTAGGCAAAGAGATTTTGATCCTACAAATTGACTCTACTGATTGGTGGCATGAATATACAGGGATTTTATGTTTTAGTAACTAAACTAAAATAAACAATATTTTATTAACAAATGTAACGTAAAGTAACTACTAAATGATAATAAGATCAATCCAACTAAGACTTGACTTGCGTCATTGTTGTTGGTGGTTCCCGGACTGTCTCTAAGATCGACTGGTCGAAACTTCCACAGGTTTATTTTAATATAAGTTACACTGTGAAGAACTTGAGGGTTTATATCAACAGCACTCTCTCCTGGACTAAGCAACTGCAGGAAGTAAGTTGTAAACTATTTGCTTCAGCGGGCTCCCTGAGGCGTCTTCTCAATTTTCTTCCCATCACCACTAAAATTGCGATAGCACAATCTCTTCTTGTCTTTATCCTGGACTATGCTGATGCCAGCTGTCTTGATCTCACCCAAGACCAATTGGACAAAGTGAAAAACTTCAAAATCTCTGTATCAGGTTTATATTTGGCTTACGCAAGTACGACCACGTATCTGAATTTCGTACTACTTAAGCTCAAATGGCTTCCTTCGCCGGAATGCCCATATATTTTCTCTATTTTAAAATGTGCTCTTTAATCCTTCTACCCCTTTATATCTTAAAGACCGGTTTCAGTTTCTCTGTGACACACATTCTAGGTCCTTAAGATCATCGGAAAATCTAAAATCAAGTATTCGTATGCATTCCACTTCTTGAACAGATCTTTCAGTATATAAGCCGCTCGTTTGAGGAATGGCTCAAACGCTACCAGCGTTTAAAAAATGATGAAGGAGCATTATCTTTCACTTTCATTATATATTTGACATTTATTAGTATATTAATTGATATTGTATTTATGTATTTTTTAGTATTATGTCTAATTAGTATTGTTTAGAACGTTTTTACACTGACAGCCTAAATTCTATCTCCTTTCGTTCAATCCATCCAAAGGTTCTCGTTTCTACCATTGGGCTTCAAAAAGCTCATCGCTGTCAAGGGGAAAAGTGTTCGAATAATGGCAGCATTGCCACGTTGCCCCTCGCAAAGCAAATGAATCATCTTTTGCCAGTCTGATCACGAGAACAGACGACTGTTGCTGATGAGGATTTTTTGCTTATTCGATTCCCTGGAAATGGTATTACGAATGTATATGCTTTTTAGGGTTCCGTAGTCAACAAGGAAGCCATATAGTTTCGCCATGTTCGTTTGTCTGTCTATCTGTCCGCGGCTTAGCTCAGAGACACTTAGCACTAGAAAGTTGGAATTTGGTGTGGGTATACTATTAATCACGCTGACAAAATGGGAAAAAAATAAATCTTGAATTATTTTTTATCGTCTATCCCATGGTGTGGAGTGTCGTTAGACTGTTTCTTCAAATATTGAGGGTGTGCGGAAACCATTTTCTCCATCCAAGGATCAGTTTGCGAAATATTAAGCTTGAAAATGCTATTTTATGTAAAGGACAAGCGTGTGTGTGTACACGGTTGTTTTAGGAGACGTGAAACAAATCATGGTAGTAGTAAATATAACGAATTTAAAAGGAAAACTATCATATTTAAGTAAGCTTTACAAGTAAACGAATAATAATCGACCAACTTATAAAATGTAACTGATTGGGTAAAAATTTCGTAATAACCACATGGAAAATGACTTAAAACTAAGTGTATTTGTAACTGTATAATGTCATAGTAAAATTTGCTATTTTTTGTCATGGCCTACGGGACGGGAAACTACGGAAAGCTTGTAGACTGTAAGTACACTGTGCACGGCCACACACGCACTTGGCTGGCTTTTTTAATAAAAAAACTGTCTGGTTCCAATACACATTCTGGTTAAAATGGTTCGTAGTTACAAAAATAACATTGAAAAAGCACATTCCGCTTTTACCGAATTTTCCAATTTTCCATTTTGTTCTCTCCCTCAGAACCGTACTTTGACTATAGCATTCGGTACATTTAATAAACAACCAAAACAGTGCAAACCAAATGCTGATATGAAAATAAAACAATATCTTCAGCATCTAGGCTATTATCTCGTCTCGTCTCACATGTTAAATAAAATATGAGAACACCAGTATTTTTCATGGAGCTGCTGCCTATCTAACCTTCACAATCCAATATGCAACTGGGTAACAGGGTATATCCAACTGGGTAAGGGAACTCCTTGGCAAGACAGGTATCAGATTTTCATACTTCTACCGTAACGACTGTCAAAGATCTACACATGGCAGCCAGGATCAAGGGTTTAACATGCTTTTCGAGGCACGGAGGAATTTCCCTACAATCAGATAGTCACCCATCCGCGAACCGACTTCGGCCAGCATTGCTGAACCTCGAAGATCGACCCGTGCGGCTATTATGATTTAGCCTCGAGCTAAATAATAACAGACGAGCCGAGTTTTCCTCAGTATATAATGTAATTAAGAAGTAGAACACTTCCTTCACCGACATTTTGTGACATGCCCTCTAAACAAACAAAAACCTTCGCCAAAGACAAACTGAATATTAAAACAAGAACATGACAATAATGATTATTTTTGTTGTTCTACCCAAATAGTATTTAACTTAATTGGATGAATACGGCTGCGGACCAACTTTGTATAGTTAATTAACAACATGCATTAGTTTGTGTATAAACTGAAATTGTTCTTCTTGGATTATGAAAACTACGTAACTGATGAAAATGCTAAATGGAGTTTAATTAAACAATTTTCAACAGCGGCAACATCGGCAAATATGCCGAGATTTTGTGTTATCTTACACAATTACAAAAAAAGGCACTTTATTTTGATCTCGGTCTGTTTATGCAATTGCTTGTTATAAAATCTGCTAATCGGTCGCTTTAGTGCAAAAAAATCTGAGGATTCCTTTTCTTACATCACTGTGATATTAGGTATATCTTGACTTGTTAGGTATCACTCTAGGCTCAGTGGCCCGAAAAATGCACCCAATCTCTTAGTGACAATGTTTCCAGGGTTTCTTTCGGTACATTTAGGACGTGGAAGATTTTTGAAGACTAGACACAACGCTCAATGGAATCAGTCTAAGATTATTTTCTTACATGATACCAAAAGGCTTGAGAAATGGAGTGTGCTGCACAGAGTAATGTAAACCGTTAACATGTTTTTTTGAAGTGAAAACTTCTTTGAAGACTTTTTGGGTGAACAAAAATCATGGAACTCGCGTCATCGTTACCGAACGCTTTGGGTGAACATTAAACATGGAACTCGCGTCATCGTCACCGAACGTTTTAGCTTTCTCTTAGTTTTCTCTTCTATCATGGCATGGCATGTTTTTTTTTGTACTACATTATTGTAATGTATCTGTTGCGGACCAAGTGATTAATTGGACATTATAAAAAATGCCCACGTAGTTAGAAAAATGCCCAATATGAGAGGGCAGTGTGATAACAACTATTGTCCGAGCGTTATTTATAAAGCTTATCACTTGTGGGGCAGAATAATTAAAACCAGGTTTTACTGTACTGTTATTTTATTTCAAACGTAGAATCAATACTTAAAAACAAATTAGATCTTTCCTTTCATAGTTACTTTACTTTGCAGATCTATGATAATAAAAACTTAAATTAACTAGACTTTCTCTCAAGGCGCTTAGTTGACACTTCACGTGACCCAAGGGCTGGCTTTTACCTTGGTCAAAGAATAAGCATTGCCATACAACGTGGCAATGCCGCCAGTCTTTTGGGTACACTTCCAGTCGACAGCGATGCGGATGAATTTTTTGACGCCATATTTTAGGGTTTATTTAGTTAGGAGATTTTATTTTTATTTCTAGTGTATATAGTTAGTTAAGTATTTATGGAATAAAGA
>NDFZ01005470.1:743710-803546 GCA_002192655.3 Mamestra configurata
TCTCTCAAGGCGCTTAGTTGACACTTCACGTGACCCAAGGGCTGGCTTTTACCTTGGTCAAAGAATAAGCATTGCCATACAACGTGGCAATGCCGCCAGTCTTTTGGGTACACTTCCAGTCGACAGCGATGCGGATGAATTTTTTGATGCCATATTTTAGGGTTAATTTAGTTAGGAGTTTTTATTTTTATTTCTAATGTATATACTTAGTTAAGTATTTATGGAATAAAGACTTAAACTAATAATAATCTAAACTAATGTTATACTAGACTTTCCCATTTCAATAATCAGACTCTTAATTTATAGCTGGCTCATAGAATAGGGAAGCTTTTGCCCACGATTTCGTACGCGCATATCCCGCTTTTTCCCGTTCCCGTATAACATATGCCCTATAACATTCCTCATAAATGTGGCTGTCATATACAAAAATAATTTTCCAAATCCGACTGGTAGTTCCAGAGATTCAAACAAACAAAAAATCTCTTTAGCTTTATTTTATGAGTATTATTATTTAATTCAGGGAAATTCTAAATTCAAGCAACAATAAATTTCAACAACCTCTATTTTTGTCTGCAGGGTATAAAGGAACCTAACATAAATTGCATGACGGGAGCTAAGTTCGCTCACTTCAGCTCCCGTTATACCATTCGGACCTAACCTATCCGTATCCGAGTGCCCTAAGCTCCCTGTGCACTATGTTCCGCTTTTTGGCTAGGCAAGCCAATAAACGATATTGAACCGAGTAATTCGCCTAGCTGTTCAATTAAATGCCGGGATGTCGCTTAGGCCGCTGATTAAACGGCGCCGTTCTCACCGCACCCCGTGCAATGTACCTGTGTATTATTATCAGATTATCCGAGAACCACATGGCAGTAATTCATCATGTCTAGACAATGTGATAAATAAGGAAGTTCAAATTGTAATTATTTACATTATAATTTTATAATACTATGTATGTCTCGTATGAAGTAAGAAACATTATATCACCAACTTACAATACACTACATCCCCATTCGCAACTCAAACCGTCCTGAAGCAAACAATACGCAATCACTAATGATGATCCACATCAGCACAAGATGGCATTAACTAGGGCTAATACACCACAGCGCAGCATAAAGGGGACTCCATTATGAGGATTCCATCTTGACAGACAGACAGACAGACACTCGACCTCACAGGAAACTAGACTGAATACTGTTTCATGATCTATGAGTGTCTTTAGAGTTTATACAAAACCAGCTGTCGCCCGCGGCTCCGCCCGCGTTGATGTCGAAATTAAGAAAGATCTTACTCCCGGGATAAAAAGTATCCTTTGTGTTATTCCGGACTAAAATGTACCAAATTTCTTTAAGATCCGTTCAGCCGTTCTGACGTGATTGAGTAACAAACATCCATCCAAACTTTCGCATTTACATATTATAATATCATAGAATAGAGTAAGTTTAGACTGAAGTTGTCGTAATCATCACTAAGGTATATTAAATATATATTTCAAAAATATATTTAAAAATTCGTTCTGTAGGTACCTACAGGGTGAAATTTTCAAGTGAAGTGGATGGTCAAATCGAAACTATGACGAATACCGACAAATACATAAAAGACTCGATTTAAATAAAAACTAAAACTGCTTGATTGGATTTTGAAGAACCAATGTTGTCGATCGGAATGACGCCATTGATTTAAAAAATAACACATAGTCTATATTATTATATCATACGAAACTGACGCTAATAAGAATTATATTTTGGGAAATATTCTGTTTTTTGCTCTCGAAACACTACGACAGCGATGAGACAAACGCAATGTTATCGATATTTTCCCTCGTCAAACAATTTGAGAACAATTAGTACGAAAATCATAGCATACAAGCAAATCTTTGCTTAAAAGGTGACTCCAAACCTAACATTGTTATATCCTTAAGTGAAGAAATAAACAGTTTTATTTATTTTATTTTTATTTATTGATGACGCATTTTCACGTAGCACTTGTCTACGAAAAAACTTGAAGAAGCAGAAGATCT
Organism: Mamestra configurata; assembly: GCA_002192655.3. NCBI lineage: Eukaryota > Metazoa > Arthropoda > Insecta > Lepidoptera > Noctuidae > Mamestra > Mamestra configurata. Next base: position 745,734 of record NDFZ01005470.1, read on the forward strand.
ATTTCAGAGCTAGAAAGCGGTCAAATTCAAGTCTCAATCATTTCAGCAAAAAATCACTGTCATCACATAGGGTTGTAAGGGGTGTTTTTACAGACTGCGACTACGATGCTAATGCGAACGCTTCTTTAATACGAGAAGTGCCCCTCAGTATCAATCCATTTTTTTTTATCTAACCTTATTCATAGCCATAGATAAGAACTTTATTTCATAAACAGATTCTCACGTTTTTTACCTACTCTACTATAGAATTTCATCACTTTCTCATTTCATCATCAGACAGTATATCTCTAAAATAAAAAAGATGTAAACGAAAGTACAAACTTATCTGATCTCCAGATTGAACTGTTAAGGATAGAGAAAGAGGAGTGGGAAACTGAAATAAATCGTTTTAAAATGTTGTTCTATTCTGTGGAGCAGTGTTTACGTGCTGGAGCGAACTGTTTGCCAATTAGTTATGCAGCTTATTAGTGCTGAAACTGAAAATAAACCTGACACTGAGAACTTGACGCAAAAAATAGCTTGTATAGCGATTTATTAACTCGATTTGCGATGCCTGCATAGAGGTATTTTTAGCTCTCTTGTTGTATTATAATAGAGTTAAATAGGGTCCAAATGAACTCACCTGGGTGAAGTTTGAAGAGCAGCAATCTAGAGATAAGACACAAGTCACACAGACGGAGACAGACAAGACTTTGTCATAGCTGATTCAACGGGATATTGCGAATCAACTTGCAGCATTCGATTTTATTTTGAAAAATATGTTTCCGCAGCTATTTTATATGATAAGTTTATCGGAAATATGTTAAGAAAAGAATAGATACAAAGATTACTTACACTAGTTTACCATACATCCCATAATAGGCAAACCCATCGAGTACCAGCTACTGTACCTACATAAAGTTTAAATAAATACCACCGTAGTGACTTAATAGAAACTGCTTGTATAGCGATTATTAATTCGACGTGCGACGCCTGCATAGAGGTATTTTTAGCTTTTGTTGTAATTTAATTTATGGAGTCATGGTGTAGTGTTTTCAAGAATAGGCGTCCTTATTGAACGGTGAAGGCAAGCGGCTGGGCACCTTGCCACACGAACGACGAACGTACCCGTGGTAGGTACAGTAATATTACTGCACCAGGTATTTTCTTCTGGAAACAGCTGCGTCACTTTAATGGCTGAGAGCTCCGTCATAAGTGTGGATCAACCAATCAGGTTCAGTTTCGGCTGTCAATCTTTGTTGTGATTGGTGGATTAGGACAGAGGTCATCTTCAGTATCGTGGATATAGAAAACCTTGCTTTGTTCAACTGTTAGTCTTGCTAAGTTTATTTTTAATTATATTTGTCCGCATTTGAACGCAATCTCACCTGATGGTAAGCGATGGTATGTTTGACGATGGGGAGTTAGTTGCGCCACTTCTTCTTCCCAGCTAAAACACTAGGAAGTGGTGACGGGCGGGCGTTTTGAGGGAATGTCTTTATGTAAAACTTTGACGTTCAAAAAGTGCTGGCACTCATGACTTGATTACTTACCTTTTCAATCCTAACTTAAACACAGACACAGATTATAGAAATCAGGATACAAAGTCTCCGACAGAGAATCCCACTTCTTGGTTGTATACGCAATACAGTATTCCCAAAACGTTTTGTGCGTTTTGCACCTATAGTTACCAAGCTACAGTCATTAGTAAAATTTGTTTTACAACAGAGACACATTATTTTAGTAACATGTCAACAAAGTTTAATAGTTATACCTATGTTAGTAGCTTTTGCGCTTATAATAAGATTTTTCAGTTTTAACATCCTTTCATTGGTGAAACCCCACGTAGAATTTTTTTTTAATGAGCTAATGTTTTCCAGTGCTGTGAAAAAACTACCACAGCGTGTTCATTTTGTTTTTGTTTATTGTAGAGGTGGCGCACAACAAATATTTCGAATTCACCTCTCGATCAACTTTTCTTTCTGTTCAATAGAATTTCAACTCACAAACTTTTGACAGAAAGTCAATAGTAGACATTGAACTGCACCTGTATACTAAAATTGAGAAAAACAAGTGTTTTTCACATGTATTCGTAGCTCCGGTTTTTTTTCTTTCTCGTCCAATGAGTACCAAAGTGAAACTGAAAATTCACCAATACACGATACAGTTATAAAAGCAATAAATATTATATTACACTAGCTGCCGCCCGCGGCTTCGCCCGTGTGAATATTGAAAATTATTTCAAGGGAACATACTTCTGAGATCTACCTCTGTGCTAAATTTCATCAAGATCCGTTAAGCCGTTCTGACGTTATTAAGTTACAAACATACATTCGCAATTATAATATGATTAGTGTAATTACTAGCTGCCGCCCGCGGCTCTGCCCGCGTTAGTGTCGGAAATAATACAAAAAAAGTATCCTATGTGTTATTCCAGACTATAATCTACCTCTGTGCCATATTTCATCAAGATCCGTTTAGCCATTCTGACGAGAAAGAGTAACAAACATACATCCATATTAACAAACTTTTACATTTATAGTATTAGTAGAATATATCGTACGATATAATTATATGATATAAATATCCTATATATAGTATACATTACGAAGAGATGCGAGAAACACATGGCAGTTCACATTGCCATTGAGCTGGTGGGCTGCCTGGGGGGTCCAATGTCCAGTACACGTCTTTTGGCTGATATGATGATTAATAACATGCCTGTTTTATTCTTTAAAAGCATAATTAAGTAGGTGTGCGGTATACCAAGGTGGGTGTTTGTGTGAGTTGCTAGTTTTATTCTTAAAGGGACCAGTTTGATACCAAACAAATATCCAGGCAAAGTTCTGCTACGATGTAGTCACCAAACATCTTTTTGTTTTTAACCCTATACTATCCCACTGCTGAACAAATGCCTGTACTAAATCCATCCAGGTATTCTTTCCCAAGCCACCACGAACCAGCCCTAGCTATAAGCGTCCAGATCGTCTCTTCCTAGGCGCCCCGCGGCAGCTCCATCCATCCGCAGGTAACCACTATGTGTAGACTATTGGCCAGCGGTGTGCGTGTGCACCGCAGGTGGCTGACCTGAGCCGCTCAATCCCATTTTAGACTTTTTTTCCGTCGTCTACGATTCCCGTTTATCAATTTTTTTTTTGTCAATTCTTATTCTTTCAGCTAATTTAACGCCCAGAACGCTTCGCTCCAGAATGAACCAAACATCTAGATCTCGATAAACAATATTTTATTGATATCGTCACAAACTCCCACGATTCAGACCGCACTGGTTAGTAGGTACATCAATGTTAGCACTGTTAAGTATTCTGGGTTTAGAAAGGCAAATCCCATGAGAATTACGAACGAACGGTTAAATTCAAGTAGGTACACATTCTGTAGATAGGTACTGATTGCTAGACTAGAATGTATAGGTATAAAGTATATTTGATATTGTTCGTTGTTGTACTAGCTTATTAAAATTGAATCGTACCTAAAGGCTCCTTCTTATATAAAAACTATTAAAACATATAATTAGCAGATTTTTAATTCTGAGTGTTCTTAAAATAATTTTAATATAGAACAGGGTTAGAATTTTTTTTAATAAATGTGGGTGCATGTGTTCAATCATGTAAGTTAATTATGTAACAAAACATCACGCCTGTTTTATCCGAAGGGGCAGACAGACACGTATCGCTATTGGAGCGAGCCTATTTTTGAGAAGTTGCAGAAGGAATCCGAAAACTTGTGCTCATTGCTCTCATCTCTCATCTCATGCTCTCATCAACGAGACGCTTGATTTCAAATAAAACTTGAGTAACCTATCCTTATGTTAGGGCCGGTTTGAGAATTTAGTATTTGTAATTGAGAACGTAAAACCCCTCATTTAATGCCAAGGTTTGAGAGGTTTCAGTCTAAAGTAGAACTTGACAAATACTCAACTTCAAATTCTTAATTCAGAAATCGGGAAATCATTTTGTTCCGATTACCATACTTTTGAATTACATCCAACCAAGAATGTAGTTAAGCTTTTGATAATCAATTTAATACAAAATTCTTCCATAGCTAACTGAGTGACTAACAGACAACGCACAACCGAAACTACTGGTCGTAGAAAGCTGAAATTTGGAATGTATGTTCTTTGGGTAGTGTAGGGGAGCACTAAGAGAGGATTTCCCAAAATTCCTACGGGAATGGGAAAAAACGGGATATGCGCGTATGAAGTCGCGGGCAAAAGCTAGTAGCTAATAAATTAAGTCAGCGTAAATTAAAAAGGGTTAATTTACAAGGTGTAACAGAAATAACACATACCTACCTGTTCATGTCCGCAATTTCAGGGATGGTCCCATAGTAACAGTTGTTCATAATGATGAGTGCAATGACGCCTTTTCCTTTATATTTCTGACACGCTGTATCACAATCACATTTGTGAATGAACGCTTATTTATTCATCATTCACATATGATTCTGACTGCTCCTTTGCTAAATTGGCTCATTATCCCCACATGACTCTAGCATACTGTTTAAGACAAATCAATTCATATCGCGAGATAACGCTTTGATATCTGTAATTGGATAGGCGCTGAAAATTAATTATTTTCCTTCAGGGCATACTAGATGTAATATGTATGTTAAATATGTATAGGTGGGTATTTAATGTTGTGCGTCTGTTGTATATTATAGAGTTAGCAATAGGTTTAGCAAAACATATCTGCTAATTGGTATACCTAAGAAAATACTCTTGAAACAACTTTTAAAACAAAATTTATTTATTTATTTTCTATTAGGCTCACCAACAATTGTTAACACCAAAAGCAAGTTTATTCATAAAAAAATAGTTCAAAATACTGATCAGCGGGTTCTAAATTCAAAATCTACAGAATTCTTTTTTTTTTAAAGTATTTAAACTAAGGATGTGGTTTTTTTTTGTGAATAAGCCTGTCATAGGGGGTTCATACGTTTTACATAGAAAGTAGACATTGTTTCTAAAATTATAAACAATAATAACTAAAATTAAGAAATAAACTAAACTTACAACAAACTAAAAAAATATGGCATCAAAAAATGTTATGTATAGCATTAAGCATTAAGATGTTTTTTGGACAGAATCGATTTCAAGATCTCCATAACGCCAGGTATTTCCCGAAGGGTTAGGCAGAAGTTTACTATAAGCACACCCACATTTTGCCAATTATATATCAGTCTGATGTATTCTAGTGCATACAGGACTGGTGCCCGCAACTAATCACGTGTCTGCCATTAAAACTGGCATCTTAAAGCCTCCTTTAAGATGCCATACCCTCGTATAAGCCGGTGTTATCGGGCGTAATGTATCATTGGCTGCTGCGCTGCGTGTCGCGGGTTCAATTCTCGCACGGAACAAATATTTGTATAGCCTACAGATAGCTGTTTCGGGTCTGGCTGTATGTGTATGTAGGAAATATACCTAGAGCAGGGCAACGTTTTAAAAAAATACAAAATAAATGTTACAAAGCGAGCATTCGTTCAGCCAGCACGTGGAAACGAGCACGAACATAATACGTATGTGTTTTGTTTTACACGGACTTTCGGACACGGCGTAACATAAACGCTCGCTGCGAATGTTACCCGGTCAGTACCCAGCTTAACTGTGAACCTAATAAAATCGCAATCTCATTCAATCGTGATCTCATCTTTCAATTGACTGGCATGTGTGTGCAAAATAAAAGCATATGCGGACTACATTCATTTTTATATTACACAATTAAGCTGCAGGTTGCTAATGAGAAATTCCAGATGGAAAAACGCAATAACACTGCACGACTCTGGAATCGAACCCAAGAGTACGCTTGGGACCAAGCATTTCTAATACGATACTATGAAACATAATTTTTAAAAAGGTATTTAAAACCGGCCAAGTGCGAGTCGGACTCTCACACGAAATGTTCTGTACCATAAACCGAAAAAAACACGTTCCTTGTATGGGAGCCCCCTTGAAAATTGTAATTAAATTTAGTTTTTATAACTTGTTGTTATAGCGGCAATAGAAATACACACCCTGGGAAAAAAACTCTTCAACTGTATACCTATAACGGTTTTTGAGATACAGTCCGCTGACAGACAGACGGACGGACGGACAGTGGAGGTTTATTAATAGGGTTTCGTCGGTTACCCTTCGGTTACGGAACCCTAAAAATGATGCTGCTTGTCACCATTCTCATCATCTTATCCATAAGAAGCCCACACATATGCACAAATAAAAAAATGTTTATTAAGTACTTCAGGGGCCTTACTATTAGGTGTTAATGACATGTGATTACGTTGTGACAATGGGATAGTGCTATGAGTCCTATATAGCTCCGTCTTTCTCGCACTAGAACCATGACGGTTTGATTATTTTTACCAGCCCAAATTAGTCAAAATAGCACAGAGCAAGTGCCCTGTGACATTGCGATGGGGTAATGGCCAACCACGAAAGAAATGCTGGAACTTGAACTAGACTGAACTGAAGGGAGGAAGCGCGGGCTCACGAAATATGGAAGAAGTTGGGAGAGGCCTTTGCCCAGAAGTGGGCCAGAATACTCCTCCCCTCTCTCCCCAAGGAACCTACATGCCAAATTTAAGCTCTCAACGACCAGAAGTTTCGCTGTGCGTTATCTGTCAGTCAGTCACACAGTAACGGAAGATTTTTATACATATTGATAACTCATATACGCCCGTAGTGCCCCACTGCAAGGCATAGGCTTCCCTTCCATATTTCCATTTTTGTCTTTACTCGGCAATCTAGGCCTAATACTTTAAGTAAGAGTCCAGCTCTTCTCGCCGTCTCCTTTTGGGTCTACCGCTTCGCCGATCCTCATGTTTGAGATCCAAACTGTTACTACTTTAGCCCTGAAAGAAAAATTTGGTACTCACACTTTCTCAACTGAAAAAAATTGTTCAACCATAATGCAAACTCAAAATGAAGAAAAAAGAGCACAACTCCGAAAAGAGGCTAAACGGCTTGGTTGTGACAGACGGACAGACAGCCAGACAGACAGATAGATGCACGAGTGATCCTATAAGGGTTCCATTTTTCTACATGGACGTTCGGAACCTTAAAATATTTTTAAAATATTCAGCCAACAGCCCATTAAAGCCAGTCACCCCTCACTCACGCAAACACATTCAATCAAAAAGAATTTTCTCGGACAAGATGAAAGTCTACAGCTGCGTTTCCACCAGAGATGTGCAAAGATGTCTTTGTTAAGAACCAATATATTCGCTTCATCACAGCACAGCTCAGCACAGTGATTCTATTGGTTCTTAACGACACATATCTCGCTACGCAACCTCGCACATCTCTGGTGGAATATCACTCTAATCCTTGATTAAACTATTTAAAATCCTGAGTTAATTTCCATCATTCCAGCACCCTTCTCTCGGGAAAAGATTGCGTGATGCTCTTTTAATGATAAATGATAAAGTGACCCGTCTGGGCCAGTACACTTGACCGATTGAATCTCTATGTTGGATAAGCTTTTGAAATCTTTTCTTTGAATTGTATCAAGCACGTGCTCTTAGAAACATGTTTTATTTTATTTCATTGAAGTATTTTTTGATGATTAAAAAAATTGTGAAATGAACGTTGTTCATTTGTTAAAATATGTATTTTTGACGTGACAACGTCTAATAAATCGATGAACGCCGGCTGCACGCACGAAAAAGGATGACTCATTGTAACGTTACGCTCATTGTAACGTTACGATCATTTCATAAATGTTTTGTTATGACGTTGTCACGTTAAACTATCGTCCGTAAACCGACTTTACAGGCAACCATTTTTTTTTTCATTTAACTTTATTTAAATTTTTTATATGACAATTTGACTGCTTCTGCATACAAAATATGTCAAACCCAATGATATAATAAACTATCGATGCGTTACCTGCACTCTGAAATGGCAACATTAAAAGAAAGTAACTTCCCCGAACCTAAACCCCGCGCCCGTTTACGTAGATATCTTGCTACCGATAGTGCTTGCGCTGTCATTAGAGCTGTGATTTTGATGAATGACGCGTCTATACAGTGTGGAGACATCAATACGACAATAAATGAAAACACTGGCAATACTGGTTCATAGGAATACTTTAAAACTATTATAAATCCTGTCACCGAAATAAAAAATAAACTTTCCAAACTAGTCAAGGATAGTGACTACTATTCTGACGAAATATTCCAAGCAGTCTGTTGCAGTTAGTGACATCAAATGTGTGATAAAAGACAACATATTCGTATGAACTAGTATTGCCAGTGTTTTTTTTTTGTCATATCGTCGTCTCCACCTTGTATACATAATAAATACGTCAACGGTCAAACCGCCATATTTATTCTTCAAATAAAAGCTACCTGACGATTGAAAAATCGGTCCTTATATTTCGTAAAATTTGTACAGTACAGTAATACCTAATTGCCCATAACTTTTCAATTTTTTTATTTTATTGACGACCATGGTTTATAGGTAATTTAATGCTTATCACGATTTATGCAGCGCCCTACTGTTCTGTCACTCCGTTTCTGCCAGATTGAGTATAGTTTCAACTTAGTCATGAAGTATGAACTGAGTTTTCCAAATTCAGTTATGAAGTGAAAATCAACAGAACAGTTTGAGAGAGAGAAAGCAATCGTGCGGTCAGAAGTTGCCTTTTCTAGAATTCTGATTGGGCCACGTAACAGGCTTTTTTTTAAGGATGGGACATCTTCAAATGACTTCTTCCGCTCTGGGTGGAGCGGAAGGGCGTGTCAGACTCTTCTGACTAAAACCCATCCGTGTTCCTTCTTAAGCCCTTTGCGTTCCAGGGCTCGGTGACTCTTTCGAACAAATTCCGCAACACGTCACAGGCTTACAGTGTCATCTTCGTCACTACGGCCTGCAGAAAAAAAACAGGAGAGAACAGACAACCTGCAGAAAAGAGACAAAACGTTTTGTCTCTTTCTAAAGATTGATCAATTTTGTAAGGGTATTGCTCACTTGTTTAGTCCATTCTCTAGGTGTATGGGTTCTACTGAGTATCTAACTAGACCACATACATATATACTAGTTTATCGTTTTGCGGTCATTCACCAAAAAGGCATTGCTCTAATTGAAATGCATCTAAAACTAATTCGGACTACGGCGATAAATATATAGTATCGACGTATGAGGTTTATTCTTGTTCGCATATAGATATAAGCCGAAGCCAATAAATACAAAAGGGTTGTTTTAGATTTATTTCCATATGGATTCAATCAAGATATATCTGTGGATATCTCTCTATGGTTTCAATACTTTTTTTTTTTTTGAGGATAGGAAATCATCAAATGACTTCTTCCGCTCTGGGTGGAGCGGAAGGGCGTGTCAGACTCTTACTGACTAAAACCCATCCGTGTTCCTTCTAAAGCCCTTTACGTTCCAGGGCCGCGGTGACTCTTTCGAACAGATTCCGCAACCCTGGCAGATGGTTTCAATACTTAGAACTTGGAATTGTTATTACATTCCTAAATAATAATTTTGCTTTTTCACGCAAAATTACTATTTAGAATTGTAATAACAAATCCAAGTTCCAACTAAATTGAGTGGAAAGATAAATCCTAGAATAATAAAAAGGAAATTAATCCGTATAGGATCCACAAATTCAAGGAATTTTATATTAAATAAGAAAAGGCGAGTAAATTAATAGTCATTTATTTTTACGGAAAGCGACAGTGGTCCGCGTTACAACAGTATTTTTGACACTCCAGGGCTAAACAGAGTTCATGAAAACATTTTATATTTACACAGCCATGCACATTATAACATAGCTCAATGATTAAGAAGGCAGACGGGTGAAGAAATGCTTACAATATTTTTTTCCATTACTTTTGATTAACAATCTCGTGTCTCATTTATATGTTCTATAACATCGGCAAATTACTTTCCTAGTATAAAAGCGATAAAAGCAAACTGATCCCATGTTTACTTGACGTCATGCCCGAGTAATTGACTGCCTTTAACAGATTTCCCGTTTAAATTTAAGCATAAATAACTTACACATTACCTACTTATTACAATTTTCTTCAATATATACAAGCCTATTTCGTGGAACTCAGTCTATATTTATTAATACTTTTTAATTTTAATATTCTGACATAATGAATAGGTATATTTATCTAAAATTACTTACACTTATATAATTTGCCTATGATGAGATCTAAAGGATATGTTCCGTTATAACCTATTCCAAAATGTTCAATTAAATTAAAATTAATTGAATTACACATCTGATTATGTTTATCCATCTAATGTCGTAACAATATTAAAATAACGTTTTATTATTCTATATATTCACTGTGTTTTCGTTAACTATAGTAAATTTGGGTAACTTAGGTTTCATTTGATACTGAAACATATCTACATATAACATACAAGTGAATTTCTGGGTAGTGACTAGGAACTTTGACGTCATCGACACCTTTATTAATGTCATTCCTATGATCATCGGATCATAATCATGCCAGTATGTCGATATATATTTAAGTTACCTATTGGAATACAACGTCGTGTTATTTTTTTGCGTTTTAAGGCGCTGGACACACAGAAAAGACGTAAGACACAGACGGGGCGCGGACATATGTCTCTTCCGCGTCCCTTTCATACAAAATGTATAGAAGCGTCGTGACGTAAAACATACACAAAAGACTGGGCCAAGTTTCACACTTTTGCAAGAAATCTAAATATGTGTCTTAACATTTTTTGTTAAGTTACTTATGGATATCAAATGTCTCGCTTTTTTAATTATCTTCATTGCACCGCATTTAATTTTCAGATTTATTTCGGCAACTTTTGTCCGTCACCAATGGTAAAGTAATATTATGTAGCATGTGTGTGCTTTTGCAAATATAATTGCATTTAAAGTTACTCCAAAAAAATACATTAGCAATGCTTATTAATTGTAAATCGGACGGCTGAATGAATTTGGTTGAAAACCATCATCTCTCGCGGCGCCCAGCGTCACATCGGTGCCTCGTGTTTTCTATATGTTTTAAAAAGTAGCGACGGCGCCCCGTCTACACCCTGTCCGCGCCCCGTCCTCGTCTTAAATCTTTTCTGTGTGTCCAGTGCCTAAGACTCTGGTTCAAACGAAGGTTACCAATCTAATTAGAGACGATAAAATATCATATGAGCTATGCGCCTCAGAAGCCTTATCTACCCACGGTTTGTAAGTTCTAATATTCTGAAGATCATAAATTGCTTTTAGGTCATAACTGAATAGCATGGAATTGGAATAAATACTAAACGACCATAAAGAATATTGTTTAATAAGTCACTGAAAATATTCAAAACAAAAACAGATCGGTCCCATATGAGAACCTTGGAGCACACCTGAAGTGATATTTTAAAAGGAAAATGATTAACATTATGAAAGTGCTCTCATGGCAATAAATCACAATTTTAAGATAACTTCCGCCTTCACGTTTTGTTTTGTACTTGAACTCCAAAGTTTACCCGTAATTTAATTTTAAAAATCATGATTTAGGGTGTAGAACGATGCAGTTGATTCTCAAAGTTAATAAGAAAACGTTAAGTTTCTATACCTACATATGATATTACAACATGTTTTTTTCATTGGGTATGTACATAATAAATTGTTAACCATACGTCGAATAATAATGTGATTCTGCGATATTGTTAAAGCTAAACCAGTGCAAACGATACAGTTTGCTTGCTGATAGATAAGTGTATATTTGATCATCGTATTTTGACTACATCAGCACCCGAACAATATTGGGCAATTAATTCGGGCTAGCTATCCGGTAACCAATTACATTTTGTATAGCATTCAATACTTGCAACTAGCATTTAGTGATTGGATTTTTTGTTCTGTTTACTCTTTTTTTTGGCATTACCCTTAATTAATTGACATAGCTGCAAAGTAATGACGGTCTATTTTCAAAAGTTTATTCTTTTGCTCTGATTTTTTGAATTGGTATTAATATTGCTTATTGGCTTACTCAATGCAATGGATACCCTTCGCCACACAATAAAGATTAATCTTTCATGGATATTTTATGAAATCAGACAAAATATTTAACTTAAATAATGGCTACTTTGTGTTGTTGATAAAATAATACTTTAACTACATAATTAAGGTCGTTACAGTAATTAAAACAAACCTTCGCAAAACAGAACTTGAGGCTAAAATCGAAAATTTACAAAACATCAAAGCGATATTCCCATCTAAGTGATTGTACTGTACGGGGAGGAATAATTTATTTATTTACTTATTTACTAGACATAAAGAGGAACATTAACCCCGAGATGTTGCTATTTGAATTAAAATTAGTAAAAAGAACAGAAAAACATGGCAGCACTGATTTTTCGAGACTCCCCTGTTGTAATCTTGTAATCTGAAATCTGAAAACATTTCACTAATTAGCAAGCGAACAGGTTTTCTTTGTTTATCTGGTGTTTTTTTAACAAAATATCTTGTTTCTGTGTATTTTAAATGTATTTAAAACCGCACGTAAAACTGGACGGTAATGTTAATACAAGAATTGAATCATAACATGAAGAATTGTGTAGTGTACAATAAAATTGTTATATCAAGGGGTATTTTTCTGTCAAAAAATATTCACGGTTTCAACTTTTGTTTTTTTTTTACTGAAAACGTATTTTTCAATCAACAAAAAAAATAAAAATACAAATATAGTGTGTCCACAAAATATGTATTCCGATCACGGACACACGATGTGCCTGTACATGTGTAGGAAAGCCATTAAACCTAACATGACAATTATTATTTAAATCAAGATATTTAAATGACACACACAGTACGGTAATTGCCTGATATTAAATCTGAATAGTTGTTGACCGCTATTTAATAACGTACCTTGGGTGCCGAAGGGCGTACTTTCCGATGATTTGTCAGCTACGATGTTTAACCTCTGGACAACTGTCAAAATACACACATTAGAACGCAATCACAGCATTTAAAAAGGATTTTTTTTCGGTTTTAAGGTAAATACTTACCGTTTTTATTCTCCATCGGCGGAAGAGGCATAGCTGTTGACAGAAAAGTCGTATTAAACTTTTGTAAGCAACGATTTCCTCATACAATAAGACGCTATCAGATTATGATGTCTTCTTCAAAGGATTTTCGTGAATGGGAATAAAGTAAATGAGATAAAATGTCTTTTGAAACTTTTATATTTTGCTTAACAACTTAGATATGGTTTCGTAAAGAATTGTAAGAGAGTTTTGTGAAGGAAGAGACAAATAACTACCTAATTAATTGATGTCTTTAATATTCGAGTTTTAGGTAAGCCAATGATACACAAAAGTAATATTCTATGAACGTCAAAAACTAGAATTAGACCACGCACTAAACTAGAATTATCAGTATAATAAAAAGAGATAAAAATCTAAAATACTCACGATATAACTTAATAGTGCCCTCGGTGTCACCAAGGGAGTTTTTCGAGACACATTTATAGGTCCCGTAATCGGAACTAGTGACTCGTCGAATCGCGAGCTTTAGCACTGATCGATATGATCCATCTATCTTATGCGGCTCCAGACCTCCCCCTGTATAACATGAACATGTATTTAGCATTTTACAAAAAAAAATACAAAGGGCAGGTACAGTCGAGACCATAAATAAGTAATAACTACAAAAAAATAAAAGCGATTATCTACGATGTGTTTATAGATTTATGGTATACTAGCTGCCGCCCGCTGCTCCGCCCGCGTGAATGTCAAAAATTATCCCAAGGGAACATACTCCTGAGATAAAAAATCATCGTGTTTCATCATAGACAGATAAAGGAGGATAAAGGTTGTCTGGTATGAATGAATGCCTTGATGCAGTAAGTCCGCCCATGTACCACTATTGTACATAAAGTTTAAATAAATATGTGTTATTCCAGACTATAATCTAGCGCTGTACCAAATTTTATCAATTTCCGTACAGCTGTTCTGACGTGATGTAGTAACAAACATTCATCCATGCAAACATCCAAATTTTCGCATTTATAATATTAAGTACAGATGTTACGAACAAAGCATTTTTGAAACTAAAATATTATGATATCGATTTTTTTTCACGACAATATTACTGCATTTTGCGTAATTATTTATGCTGTTGACTGTACTGTTAGGGACCTCATAATATAGAAAAGTTACGAGGTAAAAATGTTTTTGCTGTTAAATACTTTTTGCTAATATATTTACGGCCAGTAAGGTGTGAGCTAATAATTTGAAGATAAATAGCATGTGTTTTACAGAATATAATTATCTATGTTAAGTTCGTAAACCTATATCCAATATAAGTGAAAAGTTATAATTTATTTAAAACGTACTAAAAGGCAATGGGTGGCCGTTAAATCATTTTTAAATTCCTAGATGGACAGTCACCAGCTAAATGCCATTAAATGTTGCAAAATATTGATTCGATTTGCTTCACATCCTTTTCCCGGAAAATTCATTTAATGAAAAGTAATGATAATTTTGACCGTCTAACTCGACCGTCAACATGAGACAGTTTGGCAACGCTTATAAATACATTAGCATGACAACATTTTGTGTACATCCTCGGTAAATTCTTGTCAGTTTAGTTACAGTAGTGGCGATCCCAGTGGATTTCAATGCTTTGAAATTTGAAGCTAGCCCCTAAGAGGATGAGATGCACCTAACGTTACTATGATATCAACAGTAGATATGTATTTAACTACTTAGGGTTACAGAACCTTCGAAAAGCACAAATACATATTAATAAACCACCAAATACAATAAATACTAAGAAACCTTGACCCGTATGAACCAGAATCTTTTAATTTTCACAAAACGCAAGGCCTCCACATTACTTAAATAATGTTCAAGAAAAAAAGAAAGAACAATTTCAGAGAAATAATTCCATTATATGTAAAATACAGCCCGTATACGTGGCTCAGTGTAGTACTTTCAGCCAAAGTGGAAATATTTATGGTCCATTTCTTTTAATAAAATACGGTATTTGAAGTACCTAGGTGTACCCGTCAATTTGGCAAATTACTTTAGACGTCTACATGTTGCAATAGCCTGCCATTAATACACTTTAACAAACATTTACGAAGCTATTGACATTGAAACCTAAATTTGAATAGTCAGATAACTTTTAACCGAAGAATAAAAATGCTCGTTTAACATATTTCCCATACCAAAGCTGTCAAACCGGCCAAACCACCATTTTTATTCCTCCGAATAAAACTATCTGAACTAATGAAAAGTCGGGCCGACTAAATTTAAAATACATAAATTAGTTTTTGTGTGAATTTGAATTTAATTTTTTTGAAGATAACATCTTTTTAAAAATCTTAATTCACAGTGGTACGAGGATGTAGTAATGACCAGTGATAAACATTGTGAAAAAGTCCAAAGCGTATGGGATTGACATACGAGTCAACATGTCACGTGGTTAATCTCAAATATTTCAGCCTTTTGACTTTGGTTATCGCTGATAATATTAATATTATTTAAAAGTTATGGGGCTAAAAATACAGTGCAGTACAAATTTACTTCCCAAAAGGATTTATAATTTGATTTTCGTAAATTACATTTTGTTGTTTTAATCTCTTAATCAGGTGCCCTAAAAGGTTTTGGAACTCTGGCGGACATTTAAACGGCATTGCTGCATAACAGAGAAGCAATTCTCGTATTTTTAAGGAGCGTTAGTTTCCTACTTTTTGACATTTCCTTCATTTTGCCTTCTGTTGCTCAAATCGAACGTCAACTGACGCATTATTTTGGAAAAGGTTAACAGTCAAAAGCCACCTGACATTTGTCAGGACGAAGTGTTATTGTAGGATTTTTTATATAAAAATAAAATAACATGATTTTTCGATTTATTTCAGCAATAAATTAAGTACTCACTCTAATGTTTGGACGGCCCTCTATGAAGTAGAACATTTAAAAAAAAACTATTACGAGTAAATGTATAAACTGAAAGATCTCGATTGAAGAACACTGCCGCGTGAGCTAAATGTACAAGATCCCTGAATTGAAAGTCTTTAATAATAACAGATATACTAGCGTACACTACTGACCTAGGAAGAATGCGCAATGCGCTGTATCGATGTGAATCTGAGCTGAAAAACCTCTTCAGTTTCAAGCCAGTCGTAAAACACAAGCAACTTGAACTCCAGACTTACTAAGACCTTTAAAGATAAACTCTGACGCAGTTATGTTAATACAAGTTCATGAATAGTGCTATATAGGTACCTGATACCATGACGCAGTAACGTAGGGTTGAACCGAAAGAGTAACAACAATCATCGCACGCCCGCAAGCACTGTTTTGTTTAGAAAGTCTTCCTTTAAACACGCGATGCCACCCTAATGTGAATCAGATGAGGCCACCCCTAGCTGCTAGTGTAACGTGAACGAACTAAACTTGCTCACATTTTATCTTAAAACGCTTCGCTAAACTCGACCGTACCTAGTTTGACTTTCGTACCAGAAGCCACCGCAGAGCATCCAAGAATAAAAAGAGTAATTAATCACATTTGCCTAGATTTCTACCTCGTGTCACGAACACAAACAATCATGTTTTGACTAAAAGCACAATAAAACCTACAAAGTCACAGTTTCCCAAAAAGTTTGAGTCTATGCAAGTCCGAAATGAATTAGTTTTGCATTTTGCATCTTGTCGACTCAACAATCTACATACCTAAGTTTGCCTAAAAGCTTATGAACTAAGCCTTTAATTGAGAGCTATTTTAGACTTTAGGTGAAATCACACTGCTATGTAAATATTACCATTGCAAAGTTGGTTAAGTTCGATTTACCATCAAGAGCTTAATTTTGTTCGAGTCGTCAACCACACGTAGCTGAATTTAGGCTCCTACAGACAAGTTCAACGTGAGAATGCACCATCAACGCGTAAAAATCCTCAACAAACAATTTCTAAAAGAAAACGCTGTCGCTCTGTCATGTCAAATTTGTCTACGGAAGCCTTTATTGGCTGAAGAACTGACGTATTTCAACCATGAAACCTCACTAGCCGTCCTGTCAAGAAGAATGTCGCTGTTTCTGTATTATTTTCAAACGGTCAATTTATCAGCCTGGGTTTAGGTACTTTTTATTCGAGTTTAGTCAATTGTAAAACTTTTAATAGCCACTGACTTATTTTTGGCAACGAAATTCTCATAAATATTTTGTGATTCAACTAAAGGCTTGTTCGAGTATTTTGTATTTGATCCCTAATTCTTAGTGAATGCCTGACCTAAAAAAGTTAAACCCTAAGAATAAGTTCGAAATAAAATAAAAAATTATGAAGAGAAGAGCCAGCTTAGATGGATTTTGCATACAAAGGAGGTTAAAAAGGGCTTGAGGGAAAAAATACTGCTATTTTTAACAGAGTTTTAGAGATAACATAGTACGTTAAAAAAATTTGTTATATTTTTTTCACTCAATAATGTACATTCTAGTCGACAAGCTGTCGTGTGAGTTTTCGATTACTAGCAAATTGCTATTAGTGGTCCACTAGATGTTGACAGTGACAATCATGTTAACGTCGACGAAATTCCGACTGCAGTTAGCAGCTAATGGCTGTTTATTGTCGTAAATGACCTGTTTACCCCAACATGGTCGATAGAAAAACGGAAGAGAGCTTTCAGTTGATTTGACGTGCACTAAAAAGTTTATAAAAGCTTCTCTTAAAGAATTTGACCAGTCAAAATAAAGACGGAGAGTAAAACAAGGTAAGGAATGGAATTCCCTGCCGAAGTTTGTTTCAAGACAGTTCATCTTGGTATTTTAGACAAACAAAAGGAATAGGTTATTTCTAGGCAAGCGTGCTTTCATCAGGTAAGATCATGTTCAAGCACAACATAAATAAAAAACAAATAAACTGGTCTCATACAACTATAAACACTTCAATAAATTGATAGCATTTTGCATTAGAAAGGTAAAACACATAATTAATAGTATTCACTACACTCCCAAGATAATAACTTCAAATTAGAAAGTTTAAATCATATAACAACATAACACAGAAAGAGCACAACGTACGCATAACAAATTTCAAAAATAAAACATTATCTCATAATGAAAATGTAAAAGTAATGAAAGTGTGAAGGTAAACAAAGGATTTGTTAATTTTGTTCCAACAATAGGAGCAAGCACAGCAACGTAAAAGCCAGAATACGTGGCACTTATTATTTTAGCAACAACACTAACTTAATGTCCACATGGTATACGAATACTCGTCTGGAATGTAACTACGAGTAGTACGAATATTAGGGATGTAACGGAGTTCCTGTTAGCGAAGGCGGAGGTGAAGGTGCTTGACCTCTGCCTTCTAGCGGTTTTATATTCCTTTCAGTCATATTTCTATGGTTTATTAATTAAATCGTCTACACTAAAGGTTCTCACAAGGTAATGCTACTGAGTCAGACAGCGGCAAAGACATGGGAGTAAAAACTTGAATCTTTGAGTTATATCTTCGCCACCTTCAGGCTTTTTCTGCCAATTTATTAAATTGCATCTCTGCTAATAATCGCGTGGGTAAATCTTGGTATGATTTTTTCGGAAACTCTGCACTAGCGGAAACGGAAGCAAAGTACTTACAACCCTAGTATTATACTAGTTTCGTTTTGGACGAATACTCGTTTTAATTGGGCACTAAACTGAACGTATAAATATTTAAATCCAATGCGGGTGCAGGATATACATTAGCTCAATTTTGTGTGGGCTTGTGTAGATTATTAAGATAATGATTGATACCTTTCATACTAGAAAGGGTGGTAAAATAGAAATAGAAAGGTAAAATAAATTGTATTCAGACTTATATTTTCAACTAATTTTTCTATAATGATATATTTTTCTATCTATTGCGTTTACCACAATCTGATATTTCACTGAACCGGAATTGATCATGTTTTAGTAGCATGTAAAGTGTATATTTTGATCCCCGCGTTGTCCAACCACAATTCCGAACTATGACCGAATTTTCCAAATGAATTTACTGATTTAGATATTTGACTTGGCGTTTTAATCCCCGTACCTTTGATCCTACAAACGCTTCGTACTGTTGTTGCTACAATATTGCTGAATTATTTATTTTCAACCTCAGTACATGCAATTTTGCCTGTTTCAGGAGGTAGATTCATTTATGTGCGTATGGATTGAGTGATATTTTTAAAAAAGGTCGCTTAATCTCTACAAAATATGGAAGATTTTAGTAAATAATTGTAAAAAATATGATAGAGAAGTAAAAAAAAATTAAAACTGCGTGTTAAATAGTTGTGGTCAATTAACTAGATCACTCAATCCGTTCGTCTCAAGAAAAGTCCATGACACATATTTCCGAATCCTCAGCCTTCCTGGTCTTCATTTGAGTAAATTATTTGTAAAATATATTAACAAATTTTCAATTCATTGGAACGCCATTTCAGAAAGTTATAACGATTTATTTAGATTACTCAATCCACATACGCGCGCTCTTACTGATCTTTGAATTCACCCCCTCAGACTAAATTCGTAAAAAAAACATAGATTGAATTTGTAAAACAAAAAATCGTGACGATAAACGTATTGGTTAAAGAGCAAACGAAAGTTGAAAATTTGTAGAAATGGCGATCTGAGCGATTCATATTTTGGTCTCTATTTACTAAATGCAACATCGTAGATAATCGGGGCCTACACTTGAAATTGTGAGGCCTCCCCCGTTGAATGAAGATATATAAATAAATGATTACTAAGCTGTCGCCCACGGCTACGCCCGCGTGAATGTCGAAAATTATCCCAATGGGAACATCTCCCGGGAATTAAAAGTATCCTATGTGGTATTCCAGACTATAACATACTTCTACACAGTAACAAACATCCATCCATCCTTCCAGACATCCAAACTTTCACATTTATAATATTAGTAGATATAGATATTTTAAGGTTGATGTTAAATGATAAACAAAATTTATTGAAAAAAAAAACTAAATTTTTCAATATAGATATAACAAATAACTCTTACACGTCAATATTTATTTTGTTAAATGAATTTGGTGTTTCCTAGTATGAGAAGAAACAACAAAACTACAGTGGTGATTTCTGAACACAAACACGAAATACAATTAAATGGTAGAGCAAATTAAGGGCGACTAGTCAGTATTAAAAATAAAACAGAATCTTACCAACGGGGACGATCTCTCCGTTATCTCTGCTCCAGTAGCTGACTGGTTTAGGATACGCCTCGGTCTCACATTCCAGCACGAGCTCCGTGCCTAGCGCCGCCCCCACCAACTGGTTCCTTATTGTTATCACCGGGGGAACTAGGAAAATAAATGTTAGTTAAGTTTTAAACAAATGAAATGGAAATTATATTTTTTGTCCCCAAAGTTTATATTTGTCTTCAACTTATATTATATAGATATAGATCAATCGCAACGACAATTTTCAGTCTCAGATAAATTAAGATAAGATATGAATTATCAATAAAATCGTTGTTCATTCCTTGGATAAAACTTTGTTCTCAATAAAATAGGTTTATCCCAAAAATAATAGCTTCGTACTTAAAATGGTACCTTGTTCTATCTGTTGCAACTTGTTTTTATTTGTTATGTTGTCACCAGCACAGTAGTTATTTTTTTTCTGTTATCAAAATAATACTAGTCGTTACAAATTTAATAGTTCAATTTATAAATTTAATGAAAAAATGTTCAAAGGGGCGGAGCCAAATTGGCCCTCTATGAAGATTGAAATAATATAATTAGGTATGCTACTGAAAACTATGAAAGGTTGTCAATTATCATTTTTAGTTTTTAGTAATTATCAGCTTGGGAACTTAGGGCACCCCGATACGGATAGGTTGGGTTCTTTTTAAATCTGCAGGCAAAAAAAGTCGCCGTCGACTTTCCTTGGTCACTTAAGCCAAATGTACAGACGCCAACACATCAAGGGACAACAATCTGTCAAATTTCTTTAATAGATTTTCAACTTTATCGCTATAACATTAGGCTCAAGGTTGATTGGGAAAATTTGACAGTTTCGGGTAGCTTGATGAGCTGGCGTCTGTACATTCGATTAAATTTATCAAAAGTGATTTAAATTATTTAAACGATATTTCAATTTGTTTATCAGGACAAACCTATTATAATAAATTATCAAACCTATTTATTTGATACTTGACAATATATCCCGATGATTATATTTGATTTATTATGGAATTGTTTTTATATTTTGGAAACAAACCCATTAAGAAGTTCAAAACCAATTAAATTGGTGATAGTTTAAATTATACCCAAATGAAATTGTGAGGGAAAAGGTGTTGTTGCAACTTTGTATTTGTAATTATGATCCAATCAAGAATAGCAACTATGTTTGTTAACCGACTTTTAAAACAGCAGGAGGTTCTCAATTCGGGTGTGTTTTATATATCTTTTACCTCAAAACTCCATCATTTATAAACCAATTTGAAAAATATTTTTTCACGTGACTGGATGTACTTTCCGATTGGTCCGATAGAAATATCATCAAAATCGGTTCTGTAGTTAAGTTTTTAAATCAAAATAGCTGGAAAAAATATGTCATCCAAGTAACCGAAATTGCGTATTTTGCTTTCCTGTGACTTTCCAACAGTGTTGTTAGGCGTCCGGCCGCGGTTCAATCCATGGTCCGGAGCGAGGAGGCATGGGAAGCGGTCACCTCCTTCTGCGAAGCAGTAATGCTAGCGAAGAAGGAGCAGATGCGTGAGAGAGAGACAAGCCCTACGCCCCAAGCGCCGCAACAGAAGAAGACACCCCGGGCGTCGGGAGTCGCAGGGGGATCCCTGGCCACCGTAGGCGCGGGCATGAGAACGGCGAGTGTTTGGTGGCTTGCTGTCCGATCAAACAGGCCTAGGTCGATAGCGCGTTATGTTCCACGCGCCATACTTAAAAAAAAATAACTTTAATTTCAGAAGTTGGTGTTAGAATACGGAGAAACAACCAAAAACACCATCCATCCGTCCGTCTGTCAGCGGGCTGTATCTCAAGAACCGTAATAGGTAGGACAGTTGAAATTTTCACAGAGAGTGTATTTCGCTATAACAGCAAATAATAAAAATTAAATTAAATTAAAGGGGCTCATACAAGAAACGTGTTCTTTTTTCGGTTAGGGTACAGAACCCTTCCTATGAGAGTCCGCCTCGCACTCTGCCGGTTTTTTTAAAGTGTTGTAAGTATCTCCAAGCGATTGACTCATAAACATTGTGCTGCAACCAGGCTTAATGTTTACAAAAAATCAATAACATTTTTCTTTAATAAAAAATGCATTCTGATCAATTGTTCGAATCACACAGCTCTCTTTTCTTCAAACAATAAAGTGGAAGGATCAGCTTTCAAAGGCAGCAATCGAGTGACCTCTGCAACCAGCAGAATGCTTTTGTGCATTCACAAGGCTCTTTTGACGTCTGACCGACCTCTACGCAAATTCGTAATCCGATATCTCACGGGCGATGTACAATTAGGTACCCAATCACGGTTAATCATTACGGGCACTAATCTAATAGCTAATCACCATCATCTGTAATTAGGACCAATTCGTTTCGTGGTAAAGCTTAGGTAATATGGCCTTAGTAAGTACCTTCATATTCTGCTGGCGTCGTCTGCAAACACTCTAGACAAAGTGACATTCAAACAGCGGCAATGAATGTCAAAAATTCTATTCTATTTTTATAAATGGTAATTTGTGCCGATTTCGATGAAAAGGGATCTGTCTTAATTAAATGTTAAAAAAATTGAGACGAATCCCTTTTTTTTCTAAATCTCAAAACCTAGAGAAAAGACAAGTCGCGGTAAAACAATATTTCAAATCTCAATAAATAATAGGGTTCTCGCCATTTTTAGGGTTCCGCAGACAACAAAGAAGTTTCGCCATGTCTGTCTGTCTGTCTACGGTTTGGCTCAGAGACGCTTAGCCGTTCCGATCGCTGCGAAATATTAAGTTTTAAAGTGCTAATTTATGTTAGAGTCAAGTGTCCCCCATCTGCCGGCTAAACGGTTGTTTTCGGAGATGGGAAAAAGTTCATATATAACGAATTCAAAACGAAAACTATCACAGCTAAGAAGGTTTAACAAGTTAACGAGAAATAGTCGACCAACCTATTAAATGTACTTGAAGAAGGAAAATTTCATATAAATTTCTCTTCAGTTACCATCGTTCTATGTGGGCCCATTTTTAGACGTGTTTAACCGTTTAACTGTGTACTCAATTAATATATTGATAGAATCAAACAAAAAGCACCATTAACATCGCTAATTGTCACGTACAACTACGGAACCGTACACTGCGCGTGGCCCGACACGGACTTGGCTGGTTTATTTTCTACCATTTTTTTTTCGTAAATCGTACTGTTTTAGTAACGACTACTTATTTGAAATAATTAGTATTTAGTTTAAATTTGTATAAATGCTATTGTTACATAAATAGTATTTGGCATAAATTTTATAAGTATATTTTCGTATTTTATTTGACTTTAGTTTAAGGCTTTACATACTCTTCTTCTCTTGTTCTTACACGCTATTTATTGTCTACATTAATTTTTCATTTCTCCTTTCGCAGGTCTGCTGCAAGAAATTTCCTAAGAAATAAGCAGTTCCTTTGTACTCAAAATTCAATTATTTTGTTATCTATTTCTATATTTCAGTGATCTTTATGATAAATAAATAAATGGGGTTCTTAACATGAAAATATTTGACACGTGTATCGGTTTTTGTATTTACTAAAACTAATATTGTACTTTGTAATATTGTACTGTCAGCCTGCATAATACCAATGTTTAGCGCAGGCTTCTTTTATATTTAATGTGACACAGGTACTCTCAGACACTCTTGCGAAATAACAAAATGTCCAGCACAATCGGTCTCCAACACATAGTTATGACTTGAATAACGTACGAGTTGCTTGCCAGTGTACCGCTTTCTCGTTTTAAAATGAAAAACATATATTCTATGTTGAATATAGGGCTTAGGCTATATACAGAGATAAAAATTGTAAAACAGACCAAAATACAAAGGGACCACCCAGATAACAAAAAACCGGCCATGTGCGTGTCGGGCTACGCGCAGTGTAGGGTTCCGTAGTTGCACGTTACTAACAGCTTTATCCACCTAACTAATTTTCAACGGAGTTTGTACGAAATTTTCTTTCCACAAGCTGGACCGATGACTTGGTGAGGGTCACGGATAGCCCATGGATGCGAGACGCACAGGTCCAGTTGTTGTGGCGACACTTGGGGGAGGCCTATGTCCAGCAGTGGACGTCTATTGGCCGATATAATGATGATGATGAATCACCAATAGAATGGCCCTTTATCTGTAGCCCTCTAGAAATTAAAGTCCAAACTACGTAACAAAACGCAGGATACCCTTGGATCAATCACGAATCTATGATACACCATGATTGCTGCAATACTCACATTGAACTGTAAGCATGATTCTCTTGCTGACCGTCGGCGGCACGCCATTTGACGCTATGCACAGGTAAGCCCCTGCATGCTGCCTCGTCACCCGACTTATGTTCAACTCGGGACCCTCGAATGACGTCACTGTAACAAAAATTTCAACATCACCATGTGCATTGCTTTTCTTTGTTCTCATTTCTATCATCATCTGCCTAGCCTTTTTATATTGGGGTCGGCTTCCAGTCAAACCGGATTCAGAATACCAGTATTTTACGTGGAGCGGCTGCCTACCAGACCTCCACAAACCATTAACTGGGTAACACGGTCCTCATTGGTAAGACTGGTGTCAGATTTTCTGGCTTCTGACTATCCGTAACGATGGCTTAACGTGTTTTCCGAGGCACGGAGGAGTCTCGGTATGTTAAGATGGTAACCTCATCCACAGACCAACCTCGGCAAGCGTTGCTTAACCTTGAAGATCGATATTATTTAGCCACGAGCGCCTTCTCATTTCTATATGGTAAAATATACTGTTTACACCAAACCCCTTGCCATTCAAGTCTCTGTTTTGTATTTTAGCCGAAAAACATCCACTGCCGAGGCCTTCCAACGCTGCGTCTTCCGGTACGCGGTCGCCACGCCACAACTTTTTTTAAATATATTAAATGAATATTATTATATTTATAATTGGTGGTAGCAGTCAGAGCTTTCAAAAGCAAATCAACGTGAAATGTGACAATTAAAATGAAACAGACTTCCAGGAACAATGTACATTTATGTGTAATTGTTAGCCCACTTCGGGATATATGGATCCATATTATTAAATTCAGTAGTCCAGGCAAATTACGCTCTGATTTTTGCCTTTTACGTATAGAGTATAGGCAGGGTAGTATGTTAAAATGTATCCCGCAAAAAGTTTACCCCCTCGTGTTTGTTTTTACTAAAACATTTAATTTCAATAATAAATCGATTGGAAAAAATATTAACTAGCATATTTGTTCGGAGTGTTTGTTGAAGAGATGGAGTGGCAAAAATGTGAATGAATTAAATTGGGTTTAACTTTAACTAGGTCATGTTTTACTTAATCGTAAGAGTAAGAGGCATTTAATATTTTTTCCAAAACTTCCTTTTAATTTGTTATCGACATTTCTTAAGGCGAAAATGTTTAATTCTGACAAAATAAATTAGTTTTAACTGTTGTTTACATATCACAATATGTAAAGAATAATTACATAAGATCAGGTTCCTAGCTTTTATTGAAATAAACGCGTTTTTGTTGTTTTTTTAATATCACCCGGTTATGAAAAATATTTATTTTTTTATTATTATTAGAAGAGCTAAGATGAAATACACGATTCAAGATCGGAGTTGGGATTTTTTGCAAGATTCAAAGCTGAATTCACTGGCCTATGAGGTAAATATGCGATAAGCTGCCGTTTGTTGTTTAAATCGTTGTAAATATTATGAAAATATATTCATTTATATAAACAGATATGTACTAGCGGCCATTGTTCTCGTACTCAGCTGTTATAACTTACAATTATTTTTTTTAATGTTTTTTACCGTCTTTGGATATCGATACTCATCGCGTCTGTGGAGTTTCACTCAATATTTTAAATTGTCTCTTTAGGGGTATAGATATACAAATTATGCTCAAAAATTTCAGACTTTCCAGAAAGAATCCAACAGCTGTGGTCCTAACTACTAAGACAAGACAGGATTTCAAAACTCATCACTTACTGTAAGTATCGAAATGCACTTCATGTTTATTACAAACCGCTTCAAACAATATTACTAAGCTGTACATTGCATAATGCTAAGTACAAACTAAGTAATGCAAACTACAACAGATGCAAAGTAAATAGTTCAGTCCATGTGTATGTATACGGCATGTTTACGTATACGTTTGAGTTGGGATCTATGAGATACATGTTGAAGTTGAGATGGGTCAGGGTACTGAAGTACAGGCGACGAAAGAGATCAGTGTCACTATCTGCAAGTCTGACATCACGAGTCTTAAATTAAAAAGTTACTCACACACAACAATAAATTAAACCACAATAAAAACAATATTGTTGTGTACGAGTAACTTTTTAACGTCTTTAAGACTTGGGAGCACACAAGTGCTACGCGACAATGCAACAATCAACATTCATAGAAATTCTATAGGTAAGTTCACTTAAGAACAATTTATATAAAAATGGGTTGTCGCATTGGCGCATCTTGCCTGTAGCAGAAGTCTACCTAACTCCTTTCTGACATCAACTGTACATCTTTACACAAGAATTCTTAAGTCACTGCATTTATTGTAGTGCAAGACTTGCATTTCCCAGGAGCAACAAAGTCATTTTCCTCAATCTACATGACCACTACGTGAAGCTGTCCCTGATCCCAACTCTCCAGAGGGTTTCATTTTTCGGGCACAATTCCAACCACAGCATTTGTCTTTGTAGGTATTTGGAATTGGTTTCTAACGAAACGGAATTTCTGATCAATCAACTCGGCCTTTTGCATTTGAAGTGACACGAGACAAAGACCACTTCCAATTTGCGGCATAATGCCTGATTCTCGGACTTAGCAAGTAACAAACAAAACAAACCATTGTGATATCGCCATGAATCTAGAAAAAAGTCTATGTTTCAGGAATAATACAGTGTGAAGGTCAAAACCTTCACACTGTATTATCCAATCTGAAACCTAGGGTGCACAAATGTATATTAGAAGCGTCACGCATCAACATCACGGCTCTAAAAAACAGAGCAAGCACTTTCGGTTGTAGTCGGCAGCAACATGTTGGCTAGCGGTAGTTATCTTCTTTTTATGTTGCCGCTTCAGAGCATCGGCATCATTGTGCACTTATTTAGTACAGCATTCACACGTCTAATACGTTAGTATACTGCCGTTAACAGTCAAACAGTATAATTACCTTGCATGCCATCGGAGATGGTAATCGGTTTGGAATGTTCTCTTCGCCATGTAATTTGCGGATGCGGTGATCCCGTGGCGGCACATGTTAAATTTATGGAGGCACCCTCCCGCGCCGTCTGGTCTGTGCTCGTGCCTCGATCCAGGATGTCAGGGGGAACTGAGGAATAGTATTTAATGTTAGACCACGTTTCCACCTGCAGCCAACTTGCATGCAAGTTACTTTTCTGACTACCCATAAATAATGAGGACAATCGCTCGATCGAGCATCGAATGTCATTAAACTTGCATGCAAGTCATCTTTCGGGCGGAATAAACGAGTAGGAATGTTTGTACTCATACAGTGACAGCTGAAAGGGATTTCAACATTGCCGAGGTATTTAAAAGTAAATATACAGAGTGTTCAAAAACCAGATCTGAAAAACTTGTCTGATTTTAACGCTACTCATATTAAGTAGGCACTAATAAGACATCTGTTTTGAGTTGAGTTTCAATCGTATAACATCTACTCAAATAAATATAGATACGTGTGTTTTACCGAAGTAATAACAAAAACATTATACAAAGGTGTGGGTTTCACATTTTTTTTTAATCTTATTAAAGTGTGGCTGCTAAGAGTCAAAATCGTTGAACAGCCAAAAACAATGAAATCAACTTACCAACAATATCTAAGTATCCCAGCTGCGACTTCATGGGATCGGTGTTGATCTGGCACATGTACCATCCTCTGTCCGTCTCCCGCAGCTCCCTGATGTGCAGGAACCAGGTCCGGTGGTCACTGTGGGTCACTCCCACCCTTCGACTCCTCGATATCACGTGCGTGTGGATTGTGAGAATGGTCTGCGTGTCGACCCGCAACCACGCAACCTATTACCAAATGTTTATGGCCATTTTTAAACACCATTACGACCACAAGAGCCCTATTATAAAAATCTAAATAAGTTCGATAAACTACCAGTTTGTTAGTAACGCGACATGCCCGTACTTTTGTACGCCCATACGCAAACATCGATTGAAAAAGTTTCGCCGAGTTTCGAATGACATTTTTAGGAGTGGAAGGCAACATTGAAATGCGATACGGTTGGTAGTAAGTCATTAAGACGACGTTTTGAATCGGAACTTTTATATATTTTGGGAAGTTGGGCAACTGATCAAAAACTGTATTGTATCACTATAACGAAAATGAACCTTCTTGCCTAGAAACTATATTTGGAATGGACTAATTTTTTTTTATTTTTTTAGACCTGAAGTGCCTTTTATTAGTCTAATTGAAACAACTTATTTGACTTTGACTTGGCCTCAGTCACTCGGCATGATTTAATTAGTTATGTACTATTTTGTTTTTATTTACCTCCTTCTTCTTTAAAAAAACTATCCTCAGATTTGCAGGCGACTTATCTTCGATGGTAGTCTATTTATAACATAAAAGCCGTTCTGTGTATCTATTCTTAATGCAATTAGGATTAATTTAACATGGAGCAGTCACGACCTGTCACATCGGGTGTCATGTAGGATCCGCTAACAATAGACTCCACTTTCCATTTGAAATTTAAGAGCCTATTTAGACCTTTACAGTGTTATGTGTATAAAGTAGGGAAATGTCAATTATATTTCCAATTTGTCCTAACTTCAATAACCGGCAAAATTAAGTCAAAGTCAAAGTCAAAACGTTTATTTCAATTAGGCCATTAAACGGCACTTTTGAACGTCATCGTTTACAGTTCAGTAAAATAATAATGTTACATTAATAAAGTGACTCTACTGTCCATTCGGAAAGGTAGATTCTTATGGAGAAGAACGGACAAGAAACTCCATAGTTACTCTTTTCAAATAATGATTTTACAAAATTTGGTATACAAAAATTAATTTAATATTATGTGAGGACGATGCACCCAGAGTATGCTACTTAAAGAACAAAGTATCACCAGCAGAGGTAAACTTATTAATTTCCTAAAGAAATTTAGGTAAATTGTACTCACATATTTACAAACATTGGAACCATTAATTAAACAACAGTGTGTGAGTCAACAGAAAAATAAAAACACAAAAAAAGAAACAGTATATCTATAAAGTTAATACATTAATCAACCAGTTTGACCTTCACCCTTGATTGTCCTATGGAGCAGGACCAGCATGTTTCCAAGCATTCTTATCCTGAATGTAATCTTCTAATTTGTAATATGCTTGTTCACAAAGTGTACTTTTAACATGAGTTTTAAATTTTCTTTCATTTAGTTCTAATATGTCAGAAGGTATTTTGTTGTAACATTTAACACAATACCCCATGAAAGAAGTGTGGACTTTAGCTAATCTAAAAAATGGTTGATCTAATTTGTCTTTATTTCTAGTATTAAAATTATGTCTATCACTAATTTTACTAAAAAGATGTCGATTTTTCCGCACATACATAATATTTTCATAAATGAATTGGCAAGGGACTGTCATAATATTAATCTTTTTAAAAAGTTCCCTAAGAGAATCACGGCGACGCAGATTATAAACGGCTCTGACAGCTCTCTTTTGTAAAATAAATATGGATTCAATGTCAGCAGCCCGACCCCACAGCAAAATACCGTACGACATAATGCTGTGAAAGTAACTAAAGTAGACCAAACGTGCGGTTTCTACGTCTGTTAACTGTCTTATCTTTCTAACAGCATACGCGGCTGAGCTTAGACGACCCGCAAGAGATGTTATATGAGGCCCCCATTGTAATTTCTCGTCCAATGTGATACCTAGGAAAACCGTCTGATTAATGAACTCCAGTTTTTCTCCATTCAATATGATGTCACATTCGCTACTTTTAACATTTGGTAAAGAAAATCTAATACATTTAGTTTTTTTTTTATTTAAAACCAAGTTGTTTGCCGTAAACCAATTTTGGACCTGATGAATAGAGCTATTGACGTCGTCAAGATTTTGTGAACGTCGGTCTATTTTAAATATTAATGATGTGTCATCCGCAAATAACACCATCTTTGGTTGATTTTTAAGTAATTGGGGCAAATCATTTATGTAAACTAAAAAAAGGAATGGACCCAATATTGAACCCTGAGGAACGC
The DNA here is from genome assembly GCA_002192655.3 of Mamestra configurata. Lineage (NCBI taxonomy): Eukaryota > Metazoa > Arthropoda > Insecta > Lepidoptera > Noctuidae > Mamestra > Mamestra configurata. The sequence goes on from NDFZ01005470.1 coordinate 776,082, forward strand.
CCATTGTCGTTTCCGACCCTATTGAGTTTACACCGTTTATCTGAACTTTAACCTGTCTGCCCATCAAGTATGAACTAAGTAAACCAAGGGCTCTATTCCTAATCCCATAGTGCTCAAGTTTCAACAAAAGCGTCTCATGGTTAACGCAGTCGAACGCTTTCGAGAGGTCGCAGAATATTCCAATGGCATCTTGCGACTCTTCCCAGGCGTTAAAAATGTTCTTTATTAGGGTGACACCGGCGTCAGTTGTACAACGCCCTTTGGTGAAACCGTACTGGTGTTCATGAAAGATGGAATTTTTATTAAAGTGACGTAACATCTGACTAAGCATTAACTTTTCAAACACTTTACTGAGAACTGGCAGAATTGACACCGGCCGATAATTGTTGGGTTCTTGAGAATCACCCGATTTGAACAATGGAACGACTTTACTGTGTTTCATGAGATCCGGAAATACTCCCTTGTCTACACTAGTGTTAAATATGACAGCTAAGTAGGGGGCAATAGTTTCAATGATAGATCTACAAACTTTTACAGATATTCCCCAAAGATCTTCTGTTGATTTAATTTTAAGATCTTTAAAAGCTTTTATAATGGCCTGGGGGTTTGTATGTTGAAACTTAAACTCCGATGGGCATACCTTTACATTCTTTCTAAGTAAGTCAGCAGCGAGCGTGGATGACGAGTTGAGAGCTTCTGTAGTTTTAAGAGGAATATTGGCAAAGAAGTTATCAAATTCCTGAGCTACCTCTGCGTCCGAGTTTATTTGGCCATGTACAGTATTTAAATTAAATTTAGTTTCACGCTGTTTCTTCCTACCTGTTTCGTTATTTATTATTTTCCAAGTAGTTTTTATTTTGTCGTCTGCTGATTTTATTTTATTGCTAATATGCAGAGCTTTTGCTGTTTTGCATACACTTTTATATGTTTTTGAATATTTTGCAACATACTTATGAAAACTTATATTATTCATATGCTGCTTTAAGCCATACAGTTCATATAGCTTTTCCCTGCTTATACGAATGCCTGGAGTTGCCCAATCGCTAAATAAGAACTTAGTGTAAATACTTTTAGACCTTAAAGGAAAAGTGTCATTAAATTGCGTGTTTAATATAGAAAAAAACTCGGCATAGAACTCATTAGGGTCGTCTATGTTAATAAAACTATGAGCACCTAGTTTACTAGCCAAAGTATAGTTAAGTTTCTCCAAATTTTTATCTGTAATCGGTCTAAATTTTATTAGAATTTTTTGTAAAGGAATGTAAGTGCAAAACGTTATTGTTTGACCGCTGTGATCAGATGGTAACTTATTTACAATTTCTTTATGTAAGTAATCACAATTACAAAATATATTGTCTATACAAGTTGAAGTAGAAGCTGTCACACGGGTCGGTTCAATAAAAACATTTGACAAATTAAATGAATTAAAAAGACTCAACAACCTGATAGTATTCGAGTTTGTTTCTAATAAGTTAATATTAAAGTCGCCACAAATAATTATTGACTTACTACTAGTACTTACTTTTTTTAACACATCTTCCATTACAGTATCAAACACAGGTAGATTCTGGTAACTCGGAGGTCTATAGACGCATACCACAACATGCTTATCAAGCTCAACACAGGACAATTCAATGGTGTGCTCAACCGACAGTTTCACAATATCCCTTCTTTCTTTTGATTTAATCGAAGTTTTAATTAAAACAATAAGAAAGTTGGCAGCCCACTTCTCATCTTAAAATCTGAATTGAAGCGATCACTTATACGTTGGAAACTTAAAAGCTTGGTTTAAAAAAAACACCTTGTGATTACCAAACCCGTTTTTCCTTTGTTAAGAATTTGAATTTAAACTGCGCTAATCAGTATTTAAACTTATCATATCGCATATCGTTAGGTTTAAATATTGGTTAGGTTTTTTTTTTGATTGAGCATGTAAACCTTAAAAGTTTATTATTGAAATGTTTCGCTTAAAAGTTTGTAATCTTAACAAATACAGCAAGCAAGTTGAAGCAGGACGCTGGAGAATATCTAAGCGCTTTCAACGTGTTCCAGATAAGAGCTGTACAATCTAAATTCTCTAAGTCGTCTTTTATTTAGCATATGCAATATCTCCCTAGTAACTTAGCTTTGGACTTCTTTACTGTGCCGTTTTTCAGGCTTTTACTAGAACCTGGCTTGACTTAGGGAAGTTCTTTCCTGCAAAATTTATTTATTTCTTTTTGATATGAAACTAACTATGATTGAGAGGTTTTATAGTAACTGTTATTTTATTCGTACACCCGTGATTACTCCTTTTTATAATTCAACATATGGTAGATAGGTTTCATTTGTTTTTTTTCGAGACTTGTTGTAAACTCTCGAAAAAAAAACAACTGAAACCTATCTATAGTTGTTTTGTTTTAGCATGGGAATAGAGGTCATTGCCGTTTCCTTTATATCTCTTCGTAGGAAGAAAAACCCGAAGAACAAATTATTTAAGTTAGTAATAAAAAAATTGAGGATCACGATATCAGGACGAGTTTTTATATTTATTTCAGTTTTTTAAATTAAGAATGTCAATAAACGTAGAAGGATCAATTACTATTATTCAAAGTCAAATCGCAACACATATATTTAAAGGCTTAATAAAAGTTACTGTTTTCCTCCTCATACATATGATATAACTTCCTATGACTGATTCAAACTTCCCTCAGAAAAAAAATGAAATAAAGGACCAAACACCAATACCTGCAATGCAAGCCACGTCATGCATAAGTGCCACTTACAGGGTAATACAGTAAGGTGTCAATGTCACGTACCTTGTACGTAGAGAGGTTGTGGACGGTGCACGCAAGGATCGCCTCCCGGCCGAGCGGCGCGGTCACATTCGCGATCGGCGCGCTGAAACCCGGCTCGTCTGAAACAAGGTATGTATTTATTGCGCCTTCCTTTATGGAACGTCAGAGTTATGCGGCATCACACATAGTTGGTAGGACGATGGCGAAGATGACGCAGGACGATGTTCTGCAATCTGTTGCAGCAAAATAAAGAGCCGAACTAAACTAAAATAAATGCCACCAACGGCATCAAACTGCTTGAAAGGTGATTTGTTTGGAACTCTTTATTCGTTTTTTGCGGTCACGTTTTGTGACACAAGTCAAGTTTCTTTTGCAAATTGTTTCTTTACTATATATACAAAATATCACCCTTAAATATAACCACGCACTTCTGAAACACCCTGATTGTGTGAGATTCTGAAATACAGTGGTCTAGGCAAAGTGACATATTGTCAGCAAAATCGATTACCGAAAAATCTAAATGTAAGGGATCGACCAAATAACATTTAGGCAGTGCATACATTTTTGACTTTTCGACAATCGTTGCGCTAGAATGTCACTCTTTCTTGAGCTCAAGTAGAGCCTATTTGGCGCTAAAATCTTGTCAGGAGTAAAAATTTGTGATATTATACTGAGTATTTTTCGGTGTTTCTTCTCAAAGTAGTCAGGCATAAAACACCGGCTTAATCTAGTTCAAAATTACAAAAATATGGACGTGGAAAAAGTGTTATTTTTTACAGAATAAAACTCAATTATCATTTTTGGAAAATATAAAAAAACAAGATAGTGACTTTGATACCTACCTACCTAATTTGGCCAAAAGTCGAAAGATCCTTCTACAACCTGTAACAGAATAAACGCAATACCTCTTAAGGGGTCATTTTACTCATTATGATGAAGAACTTTAACTATGGGACCACCACTGAAATCGGAAAAAAAATAATCAACTGTCGACTATTACATATGTGCGCATAATCCAACAAAATGTACTGAACAGCTGATTCTTTTCGCGATTTCGGGGTTGATCCCATAGCACATGAGTAGATAAACGGAACAGAGACAAAGCTTCAAACAACCGCGCGAATCGATTGCACTACTACAAGCACGCGGGGCATGTGTGTGTGACCACTGGCCGCTTGTCGCGTACGCAGCGAGACTGGAAAAAACCGATTTACGCTTGCAGAGCCAGTTGACAATCTCAGGGTCAGTGCGACACACGTTGTTTGTTTTGTTAGTTGCAAGTTTGGATATTTTAATGTAAAACGTGGTATTTTATTGTTAATAATGGTTGTTTATTGTACTGTGTGTATGAATAATACTAGAAAAAATAAAGATATATCGTACTTTAACTATCCCAAGGAGTACAATAGGTAAGTAAATATTTTGATTATTACTTTTTGAAGTAAGTACCTTTATTTTATTGTATGGTCCTTTTTTTAATAAGAAGAGGGTTGTACACGGTGTGTTTTTACCTTTTCATTATTATTACAAGTTTAGCATTTGTAAGTATGTGGGTGGGTTGGGTTGTAGTAGGTAGATAAGTGTGTTAAGTTTAAATATTGCAAGAAAAGATTTGAACCACTTCCCGATGTCTGATTGAGCAGATTTTTTTTATATCTACCTGCGTAACCTCGGTAATAATGCAATAATAAGATATAACCTGAAGCTGCACCCAGGATTGTCTCCTCACTAGGGAACTCTTCAACGGTTATTAGCACGGTCACGAAATGTTGTGTGTTAGTTTAATTTTGATAATTCAACATGATGCTTATCATGAACTGCTGCTGCAGCCAGCATTGTCTCCTTACGACGGAACTCAGCATGGACTTGAAACTTTTTATTCACCTAAATTTAATTTTGGTTGCTAAATATGATCTTCACCATAAACTGCTGCTGCAGACAGGATAGACAGGATAGATCACCATTAAAAGAAACAATAAATTATTAAAAAACAAACATTATAAAATGAAAATTATTAGAGTCAGTAATCTGTAAAGTATTCTATCATACTGAATAATATAAAACTATTTAACAAATGATTTATTTAATTTCTCTTATCCTATTGTGACAACCCTACCAAAATAGGTAATAATTTTGCACGTTCTTAAGAAGCTTAGCCTCTGTTCCGTTTATCTACTCATGTGCCCATAGTAAAAGTTGTTCATAATGATGAGTACAATGACCCCTTACGAGGTTTTGGTTATTTATCCTGTTCACCTCTATTGTTGTATAGGTGCTCCTACAATATTAACAGAATTAAAGGTATTTTTAGATAAGGATTCAAAGTTGCGTAAAGATATTTGACTAGAGAATCAACTCGCTCTAGGTAAGTTCTTCAAGGTCACTGCCCTATAACAATCGGTATAAAAACCACTAGAAATACACCTCTATTCCCATTGTAGTGAAGCCCCGGACACAAATCAAATACGTACAAACTAGTCACTGACGTTTATTGCCTTAAGTATCTAAACTTTTAAACTAATAATATAAAGTAGTGAAGTTGTTTGTTTGTTTGTAGCAGGTAATACAATTTTTTTAAATTAATTCTTATTCAAAGTAGGAAGCTACACTGACGCTGAGTGTCATGTGACTTTTATATATTATAAAAGTGCACGGATAGGCCACCGAAGCTGTCGCGGGTAACAGCTAATCCATACTAATATTATAAATGCGAAAGTGTGTCTGTCTGTCTGTCTGTTACCGCTTCACGCTTAAACCGCTGAACCGATTTAGATGAAATTTGGTATTTGGTTTGAGTTTCGGGAAAGGACATAGGATAGTTTTATACCGGGAGTATGTTTCCTTGGAATAATTTTTGATATTCGCGCGGCCGAAGCCGCGGGTGGCAGCTAGTATCTACATCAGTTTGTAAATACGACTGTTAGCATTAAGAGTAAAACATTAACATAAAAATATGTATTTATGTAGATACTATGAACCAACGATCAATTAATAAAAAAAGCTTGTAATAACTTCAACTTCTACTTTATTGTATCAATCAATCATTTATTTTGTTAAACATAGGTATGGTATAACTTCAAAGATTATAAATAGAAAGAAAAATGAAAACTTTTGAATAAGAATGTTAAAATATAGATATAAACTTCGCGCCTTTCCATATGTTGTCAATGTTCGCTTTCTGTGAACATCACTGATAGATTTTGTACGTTAAAAGTTATCTCGAGTAAATCTGCTTTTCATTGCATTAATGCATTAGGTTATGGGCCCAGTATCGCTGCTAAATGTAGTCACAGTGTAAAAAAACAGTGCAAAAAGTAAAAACATTACATGCCAGTTTAAGCATAACCCTAAAGTGTGCGGTTTGACAGACTACAAAACATCAATTTGTCAAATTATCGCTCAAAAAATGACATCAAGCAATCCTCTAGTCATGATCGCAAAGTTAATTGGTCGGGAAAACAATACCACAATGGAGGTTCGCCCTCAAAACAAATCTCCAACATGAGGAACTGTGGGACTGTGAACTTCTACTTCCGCTACATTATTACTGTACCTAATATGCTTTACCCGATAAACACGGTTCCTGTAGAATATACCACTGAGGCGAAACCGCAGAAAAAAGTTAGTTATTACACGAAATAAGCATTATTATAAAACGTTCATTCCCCACGCCGGTGGGGTGTACCACAGCTGTTTGAGTGGCTAAACTGTAGCTGTATATCTATCGCCTCACGCCTGACTCACGCCATAGAAAACCTTTACACGAATCTGTGCCAAAATACAACTCATTACTTCTTTTACGACTTCGCACAAACTACGCCAGTTAATCATACGTATCGTGTCTTTTATTTTCAAGTCGCAGAATAGATTCGTTTTAATGTTAGAGGATATAAGCTCGTAAAGATACAGATATTAGCAACTCCCCTCTCCTATAAATGTTGATGTTTTCACCTTTTGGGGAATCGCGTTCGGTTTGCTACCAACAACACGAGTGGGAATTTTAATTAAATTTAACCAATTTTGTAAAGAACGTTTATTCAAAGGGTCTTATTGATTTACCATGTAGGCGCCTGATTAAAATGCTTAACCTTTCTAAGTTTCAATAACAAGCTTCTGCTAATTAAGTAGCATTTTAGAGCTCTTTCACACCACGGTTTTTTCAGGCGTCGTCGACGCGCGTCGCACGCAACTGCCGGTCGATTCTGTAAACATGTCGAAGTGAAGGCTTGGGGTGAAGTGACCACGGGGTGAGCTGTCAATCCATATAACCAAGATGGAATGACGGCTCACTTCGTGATCACGTGACATCTTGATTATCAACTTCACTTCGAGATGTTTACAGAATCGACCGGCGGTAACGCGCATCAAACGTTTATAAACGTTTTTGATTAAGTTTAGCAGCGTCAACAACGCGCGCTAGCGAAACACACGTCGACGGCGCCTGAAAAAACTGTGGTGTGCAAGACCTCTTACTTCACTATCTACAATAACGAAGCAAGAAGGTCTTAAGTTTTTAGTTTTCCTGGTTTTATGTATACCTAAGTCAAAATCTTTTGTTTAAGCCTTATTAGAACTAGAGACTAGAATTAGTTGGTTAATTATGTATTTCGTGAAGCCGGTGTATATGATTAAGTTTCGTCTCGTCTTACAGGGTTCGTTGTATAATTACTTGCGATACGAAATGCTAATTCTTAAAGGCAGACTTGATACGTCTTTAATATGGTTAATTTACTTAGTATTTAGTAGAAATTGCTGTTACAAGCAGCCATTTTTGAAAAGATATTTTTTGAACAATACTTCCGTACTAATATTATAAATGCGAAAATAACGCTGTCTGTCTGATTGTCAATTTTTCCTTTTCACGCCTTAACGGCTTAACGATCAAACTTGGAAAAGGAGTGACTTCAATTATGATCCCGGTAGTATGTTCCCGAGGTACAAAAAATACTTTTCACTCTGGTGACGCCGCAGTATTTTCAAGTTAAATAAACAATTTTGAATTGATTAAATCCATTAAAATACACTTTAATGAAATAAGCAACTAATTAATTCACTGGTGTTGATAAATTAATTTTCAACAAAAAGTTTCAGGAATTGGCTATGTGATCATTTAACATCTGTGTCTTTGGGAATCGTGCAATGATGGTAGTAATTAGGCCGTTACCGGTATAAACATGACACGCTACGTGGCCGTAATTGGTCACTAGCTATAATGTAGCGTGGCCCATTGCCGACAATTGAACATTTGATCTAATTCTGCCTAGGTATTACATAGAATACCGGGTTATACACATTGCCGGTAACATATACATTTATATGCTTTATTCACTGCTAGTAAACGTATCGCTTTGAATTATTAAAGGAGATTTTTTTTTTGAATACCGCATCAATATATGTATATATTTTTTTAATTTGGCAACTTCCAAAAATATTTCAGTTTGTAACTTACCTTACTTACTTACTTTGATGCAGAGAGAGTTTAAATAGGACACCTTTCCTTTCATAGGGAAAGCTATACCAGTATGCGAGTGACGAAGGCGCCAGCTTTTATATAGTTTTAATAATCTCAGGGTCTCGTTAAGACAACCTTCAAACCTACAGGTTTGTAAGTACTGAAGTATGCTCTATGTTTTACAGATCCTATGAGAGTTTTAACATTACCTTCCTTGCATAACATAGGTACCTACGTTAAGATTTGTGTATTTCTTCTAACACGATATCAAATACTCCCATTTAGGCAATATTTTTGGACGAGGAACTTAACTCAATAACCCTTTAAGGCATCGTTAATCAAATCTGTCAGGCGCAATTTTATTTTTATAAGCCTCGGCTTTTCCCGGTCCAAAATCACTGGGGCATATCAATAGGTGCCTTTAGTTTTATAAGATTTTCAGGTATCTGTTATGTAAGGAATATAATCGTTGATGTTTACCAACGTTTGATGGAATGATAGCTCACTTCGTGATCACGTGACATCTTGATTATATAGATTGACAGCCCACCTCGTGATCACTTCACCCACGCCTTCACTTCGACATGTTTACAGAATCGACCAGCTGGTTTCGTTTGCCAGGTCGGGCAAAAAGTGTAGGAGTTTCTTCTTACAATCAACTAATCCAAAAGGTCATTTGGGTAATTTGGGGTCAAATAAAACATCCTGAATACATAATTCGATTAACTAGACTGTTATTGTCAGAGTTAAAGCTAATAGAGAATTATAATGTTAATCTAATATTAAAGTATTTAGTTCAATGTAAACAGTTTGCAAACTGTTTGACTCTCGATTTCAGTCAAATTAATTGTGATGTTTTGTTTACTTTTTCATTTTATTCTAGGTCATTAGCAGGTAAACAGTGCTTAGAAATTTAAATCATTGGTTACGGAAAGTTGGTGGAGAGGCCCGTGACTACGACTTCAAATCGTATCTTCATGGCGCGGTGGGTCCGTGGATAGGAGAGCGTTCATTACATACCGAGATCCCTCCCAATCTCTGTGACTGGTGTTAGGGTGTTAACACGGCAATCGATCGATCGTCGATCGATGCCATCGATCGATGGTAGAATAGATTAGTCGACGTCGATCGATAGTAAACTAAGTAGTTAGTTAGATTATAAATACACTTAGATGATGTACACAAGGATTTTAACCATATTTTGGTATCATCATCATCCGCCTAGCCTTTTCCCAAATATATTGGGGCCGGCTTCCAGTCAAATCGGATTAAGCTGAATACCAGTTTTACGAGAAGTAGCTGCCTACCAGACCTCCATAACCCATTAACTGGGTAACACGGTACTTCTTGGCAAGACTGGAGTCAGATTTGCTGGCTTCTCACAATCCGTAAGGACTGCCAAAGATCTACAAATTACAGCCAGGACCAACGGCTTTTTAAAGGTAGGTATCGTTAGGTACAAAAAAGGATCTACAAAGCTGCAGTGTCCAAAAATAACATTGGCACGTACAGAAGTCGACTTAAGCCATCGACACTAGGTATAGGCAAAGACCATGAATAAAACAAAAGCTACAAAAACTTTAGATTTTCCCGCAGCTCCGATATGTGTATTGTGTATGTGCTACCAACAAATGAATGCAGTAGTTTTAGCCTGGGAACGCGAGTTTTATCAACGGTCAAAACAGAGTTGCGTGCTACCGCCAAAAATAAATTGATTCCGAATATTTTGTAACTGAGATTTTTTTCGATATGAAACTAACCTTGTTTTGTAAACTATGGTAGCTCTGGTAGCAGCACGTTTTGGCAATGTTGCTAAGGAGTTTTACGTAAGTCAATTAATACATTTAATACATCATTTACAAATTACGTGTTTTATTTTATAAAAAATGATCTTTTTAGGAATTTCTTTTGTATGCTTGTTAAATTGAAACTGATTTTTTTTTAAATATTTTTCAATCTCTTAAACGAATTGCAAATGTTATGTACGAAGTACATCAGGCCACTTGTACAATAATTGTTTTTTTTTCTAATTTTAAGTATGTAATGCGAGTGTCTGGGCTGATAATCTTGGCAACAATTGTGTCAAATTAGAGATATCATTTACCATATTAATTACTTCATTTATTAAGCTAATCGTTTGACTTGCCCGTCGAACAATCAAGTATCTCAGGAATGTCTAAATGTCTTTCCGCGTTTTATTATATCTTCAATATTGCTAGCTAAGCTTTAATCACGTACATAATGACTAACTTTATTTTATACGATTCATAAATTAAGGCTTCGTTACAACCTTTTTTAATCCATTTACCCTTTTTCCCATGGGGTAGGCAGAAACTTTAGCATGCTCGACTGTTACTATCCATACATACCTACATTCGCTCCATTTAGGTACAGTCAACAAAGCTGTTTGGTATAGAAGCAAAAATACTATTTTTTCCACTGCACTGCCAATATTTATTTCTAATGGGTGCTTTATTTGTTTTAAGCTTATGATATACTTACGAATGTGGTGTACAAACATTGTTTACTCAGCACACTCACAACATTCTGCAAGCTGCCTGCATACCAAATAGGTTTGTTGACTGTACATCTGGTCATACACGCACGCCTGTTAATAGTATACTACACACCTGATCTTTCCGAAGAACCAATAAGATCTTTATGTATCCTGGAGCGTCCTTTTCCGCCGTTTCCACGAACGTATGCCTTGTAAATATCTTTTGTTAGTTGCCTTTAATTTTTCATTTCATTCATCATCTCAACATGACCTCTTTTTCATGAACTCTCAACCCTTTTGCGATATATTTTCCATATAGCTTACAATACTTTTAAATGACAAATCCGTTGATGTATTGTTATATAAAAAACACGCTTACTAAAACACAGCTAAGTCTGTAGGTACTAATATTCGAATATTAATTAAATTTCAACTAAAAGAATCTTTACATGTTATTCTAAATCCCCTAAATAAAATCTCAAGTTCTCTTTTCATTACATTCATAAAGGTATTACTGCAGCTTTAAAATGTTCCTTGAAAATCTCGCTGCAAACCACATTTAGTATTCTCTAGTGAACTTAAAACTATTATCACATATAATGCGATAAGGTGCTTAACTTGAGAAGGTTAGTGTGTGACATGAATCTGAGCGGTAATGCCGAAATACCCTTTAATAAACTGTGTTGTTTTTATTAAATTAGTTCCGAGGCACGCGACCCACGAAACTAAAATGTTACGTAATCAGGTCAACTGACATACATACGATTATTATAATGTGATGTATTTTTTTGTTATTCTATGATACCTATTGCTTAAGAAAAGTTGTGACCTTTGTGACTCCTCTATTTTTCCAGTTCTCTTCATCTTTTATCTTCACAGCTGTCCGGGAGACCTGGACGGGCCGCCCGTACACGGAAGACCCGTACGGGTAGCGCCTGCAGTGCTCGGAAACGAAGGTTCAGTACGATACGGTAATATACCGGTTATACGGGCTCTACCCGGAACGGGTCGTATACGAACCAATCTGCGTCGCTGTGAAACAATGTTCTAGCGCCTCACGTGTGCCTCCGTTCCAGGAACCGGTACGGGTCTCCCGGACAGCTGTTATACCAGCCTTCTATAGAGAAGTAGTATTTGGAAAATGTTAAATAATACTTGGAAAAGTTTGTCGTAAAATAGCAGTTGAAATTCATCATCATCATATCAGCCGAAAGACGTCCACTGCTGAAATAGGCCTCCCCAAGGGGGGGTTGCCATAATCGCCACGCTTGGCAGGCGGGTTGGCGATCGCAGTGTAGCCGTTGCAATGCACAGAACCACAGAGAATGCTGCTGTCCATTCTCTCGTGACTCTCTTAGTCGCCTCCTACAACACCCATGGGAAGTGATAGGATGGTGCTATTATTTTACATCCGACACCATACATAAGTAGACATTAAATGACAATAAAACTGTTTGTAATTTTAACGTCAAAGGCAAAGTAAACAACTAACAATACAAATATATAATGTATAAGGTATAATGGTAAAAATGAGCGCGTATAAGACGACGTTGATTGTTTTTCGTCAATACTTAGTTAAGCTTATTTAATGCTTCCCTGTATAGCAGTAGAAAGTACCTATATCTACAGGGTGTTACAAAATTACTTGGTCATATTTATGGGTGGTGTTATGTATCCTATACAATTAGGAAATTATTTCATTTTTTTTTTTAATTTGTCAAAAAACCCGACCGCAAAAAACGACTAAAACGAAAAGAACATCACTGTTAAAGCTGTTTGATGCAGTCAGTGGTGTTTATTTTAGTTCAATTTCATATAAGATGGCACCGACTGCATCGAACTACTACAAAAGTAATGTTTTTTTTGACGTATTTGTTTTTCGATTACGAGTTTTTTGAAAAAAGTTGTAATTTTTTTATTTCTATTTTGTTTCTTAACTCTATAGCAGCTACAGAACACCACTTGTGAGACACCCTGTATAGCATTACATCCAACGTAGTGAAAGTTCGAAGAAGTAATTAAAATCGACCAAGTGCGATTCGGACTCCCACACGAAGGGTTCCGTACCATAAACCGAAAACACACTTTTTCTGTATAGGAGCCTCCTTTAATTTTTAATATTATTTATTTCAACTGTCTAACTATTACGGTTTTTGAGATACAACCCGCTGACAGTCAGACGGACGGACAGCGAAGGTTTCGTTGGGGACCCTTCTGGTACGAAACCCTAAAAAATGACAAAAGTCTAAAAATATTTTGCTGCAAAAATAACAACTAACTCAATTCAAACCATGTTTATTATTAGATAGAAACTCATAATTTTTGCGAAAATAACTTCACAGATTGTTTTTAGTCTACCAGGAACTTATTATAAATAGCACTTCGCCCGCGACTTCGTCCGCGCGGATTTAGTAGGTACTCCACAAACTTCAACGCAGGGGGCGTTGAAAAATAAAGCACAACGATTTTAATTAATTACCCAGCCATTCTGCTGCTGATTCTGTGGTCCAGTGTGGTGGATCAGCGCAACTATTCAGCCCGTTCAACCCGTCAGGGGTTGATTATGCAAAAATTGTTAGATCTGTTTCAATTATCCCACTTTTAGTTTGCTCATAGCAATTTCCGCGTAAATTGCCCGTAAAACTTCATTACCCCTTTTCGCCCCTTTAGGGGTTTATTTTCGAAAAATTTAAACATTTTTTATTCTTATTTTTTATCGAAAACATCAATCATTTCAATTTCATCCGCAGTATTTTTCTTACATAGAGTATTTCTATACTTTTACGATTAAATCATGATACCAAAATCACCACTTTTCGATTCCACACGGTTTTTGATTGAATAATTTGAACAAGGAGCGGTCATTTTGACTTAACCATAATAGTTAGACATGTATCCTCGTGGACTTTTTATAGGTAATCATAAGTAGGTACTTTAATCATGTAGTACATTATTTTTATGTATTACCAATAGTTTTCTCAGCGAACGCCCAATAATGAATTTATTAGTCAAAATTTTGCTACTTTGGGTTACAATACATTATTACAATTTACGTAGGGATCTTTACTTTTTGGATAATAAAATATAGCCTGTTTTAAGTTAATAACGTAGTTTTCTAATTTTTAAAATCGGCTGAGTAGTTTTTGAGCCAAATCGTAACAAACAAACAATCTTCCACAACAATCAATCCAATAATGTAATATAATATTATAAATATTAGTTTAGATTTAGATATTAATTTAGATACTTAATATTCATAATAAGTTCCTGGTACTCGCCGTGTCATCTAAATAGAACTTAAACTAACACATTAATGTGAAGCTTTATGTCTTTCAGATTACTTCCATTCATAACTGTTATGAACAATAAAATGTAGGTCAGTCTAGATTCGGACACAATTTCCTACACCACATATTAAAATTAACTTATTTATTTACAAAACTTTTCAGGACACACTGGATGGCTAGGGAAAATCGCGTCCCCAGTACAAATTATGTGTAAAGTTAGTAATTTATGCTCTCCAAGAGAATACACGCTGACTGTACCTACATACAGAATAGAATCTCATACTCCCTTATCGGTGTATTTGAAAATGAATGTGTCATCCGAATAGAGTTACTTCAAGTACCAAAATGTGCGCGCCAATACAATGGGGAATCGAATCTAAATGCGAAACGGAGCTGAAATCACGCCACTAAATACCTAATAAACAATCGACGTAATGGAAACTTGAGCCATAAATATTATGGCTATATAAATCCGTGACAGCGCAATTTGATTTAATGTTTTCTAAATGGCGCTATAGTGGTTGATATTGTTAAAACTAGGCTTGTTAAACTTCCGACGTTGTCACTGACAAATTAGGAACGCGCCCCGGCGAACACCCTGCCCTACTAATTGACTGCACGTCAAGTTTCGCCGCGATAATCCAAATACAAGGCAAGACCGATTCCTTTTAGATTCACACCTTTTTAACGGTGATTTAGTAAAGTAGATCGCTGTTAAAAATGTGTTTATCATGATGCCTATTATGCATGTCAGGTGTTTTATTTAGGTTTAGTTTATTCTTCGCCTCGTGCTTAACCTGCTTTTTATGTATTTTAGTGTTAACGTAAAACTTAGAGTATATATTCGCGTACCTTTCTTGGAAGTTTTGGAAATACTGGAGCTTACTCATCAAATCAATAGTAATTAAATAGGTGAAAATTGAGCCAATTAATAATTTGTCGAGGGTCCGAGAAACGAAAACAAACTTTGTTCTTTTAATTTTAAAATTGACATCTTTAGTTTAGATTTAGTAAGTAAGTAAGTAAGTAAGTCTTTATTTCTGAGTATAGTATATGGTACATTTAGATCTTACATTTAACATCGTTTCACACATACTACCATTGCTGGTGTAGAAATATATAATAATGCCAGGAATACACATGCAAATTAAAAACGATTTCACTAATTTTAATTACAAATAGATTATTGTTATTATTATTATTGATGTATTCATTTATATATTATAGTTATATCCAATAAAATAAAATCATAATAATATCGAAATAAGAAAAATAAAAAAAACAAAACAAAAAGCATGACTACAATAAAAAAAAAAAAAAAACATCAAAATTGAAATGTCAAATAAAAATTACAATGTCAAATAAAAAATTACAAATGTCAAAAATAAAAATTACATTGTCAAAGAATTCATATTTTGTCAAAGTACTAAAGTGATCAATAAAATTATTTCAAAATGTATGATTTAAAAATTCATTGACGGAATAAAAACACATGTCCAAGAGCCAAGTAAACATTGTATGCTTAAATTTATTAATTGGTAACATTCTCAGGCCAGGTGGTAATTTATTATAAATTTTAACAGTCATACAACTGGCATTTCTACTGTATAAATGCAATCTCTGAGCGGGTACTAGTAATTTACCGGCATTTTTTTTGTTAAGTCTTTCGGAGACTTGCTCATTCAATACAAAAAGATGAGGGTATTTTTTTACAAATAGACAAACTTCAAAAATATACAGACATGGGAGTGGGAGAATTTTTAATTCTTTAAACAATGGCCTGCAATGGTCAAGATATTCTGCTCCGCTAATGGCTCTGATACATTTTTTTTGCACCTTGAATGCTCCTTCCACATCCACTGAATTACCCCATATCATTTAGTTTGTTTCATTTCAACCAAGAGACGTCGGATGCTCGACATAGGCCTCCTCCAAGCCTCGTCTCATTGACTGGACCTTAGGCTCTAGCACTATAAGTGACATTCTATCAGAGGTAACGCGGAAGGAGATTTTGGCATTTCGACAATCGCATGTGCAATCAGATTGGTACTTTGTCTAGCGCCTCTGTGCTTCTCGAATGCACCGGACTCCCGCGGCCCTCGCTAGGTCATCGTAACTCTAACTAGATCAAACTGCATATGACTAAGCACACAAAGGCAACCAATCATTACAAGCATCTTGTTGATAGTACAACAACCCACAAACCAACTGGTGGTCTAATACTGTTGCACAACACCACTGATTACTTTGTTGAGTTTGCCAGTGTGGCTCTAACCTAACGTTGAAATACAAGCATTGCTTACTGATCAGGTTTAGATAGACTTGAGCTCATGTCTTAAGGAAAATTTTTAAAGTTTACGTATCCAGCCAAAAGACGTCCAATGCTGGACACAGGTCTCCTCCAAACGTCGCTACAATGACATGTCCTGTGCTTCTCGCACCCAGCGAACTGCCGCGGCCCTCTTGATTCTTACTAGCTCAAATTACACATGAACAAGCACACAAAAGCTGCTAACCATTTCATGCATCTTATTGACAGTAAAACAACACACGAACCAATCGGCGGTCTAATACAGTTGCATAACACCACTGATTACATTGCAAGTTCGCCAATGTGGCTCCACCCTAACGTGGATACACAAGCATTGCTTACTGCGCGAGTTTTGATAGACTTGAGCGGGCTAATAGCAGGCTAACAGCGGGCTAAGCTCGTGTCTTAGGGAACATTCAGAGCGTTTACGTATTGGAAAATGATAGTCCTTATATGACACGAGATTAAGTTATAATATGGGATAGTGGTTCAAGGGAACTTTGGATGATTTGAATTTTATGAAGCGTCGAATATTGGAACGTTGATGGTCTTTTCTGTTTTTTTTTTTTTTTATGGTGGCTAAACTTCATAATAATAGGCGTGTAGGTATCATCATACTGACCTTCCAACTATTATCTACCTTTCAATTATAATATACTAGCCCTTTTCCACGGCTTTCTCACGGCCATGACACTCAGCGACTTTGAAAGAATTTCGGAATCGAATCCATTCTTTCAGAGATCACTTTACAAACAAACAAACGATAATTTTTTCCTTTTCATTTCAGTTTTACTTCGTATTAAATACTAGTAACAATTAGCATGTTCAATCATAAATCTGTTCTGTAACTTTGGACAACGTCAACATTATATTGCTGACTGAACAAGGTACTACTAATTTTGATGTTTGATTTTATCCCTTTAATAGCACTTTAGGAAACCCACATGTAAGGAAGGTTCTCTGAATTCCGATCATAAAAGTCCATTGTACATGAAACAAGGATACTAAGGCTAATAAGGCCTTTGAAAAAAACGTCGTCCAATCCAATGAATTCAGTCGCCATGATAACGGAAAAAAACTGTCGAAAAAATATATGTCAATTAAAACCAAGCTGAAACTGTTAATTTGATTGAGTCGAGTGGAGGAAATTACTTAGACTAAATGGACAAGACCTTAAATACTACTCTTTTAATTTAAAATTCTGTCGATTTTGCACAGTTTAAGCAACATGACATTTACCGATATCGATAGTAGGAATATTTTTTAAATTGTAGCCGAGCTTAAAAGTTATGATGTTGAATTTGAGTGACGTTTTAGTGTTCGGACAAATGAAAATTTATTTAAACGCTGTGACATTAAAATTCATCGAATACCATTTTTCAGATAAACGGTCACATTTTCGAGTCATTGAATAATTTTCTAAATTACTTTAATCGCTTGTCTTAAATCCCTCTTGACTTTATTCATAGTTTATTCAATTGTAGCCCTATTCAAATATTAAAGGTTATTTACAACCAAACTAATAACTTGATCTTTCTCAATATTTACACTAATTACTCAAATATTTACAAAATACCTAAAACCTACATTAAGCTACAGTCCAAATTTATAATTAAATAGGCACAAAATTAATAACACACATTCAACAAAATGAAACCTATTTAATATTTCAGTTTCAACCAAACATTATTTTAATTGCCGATGACTTTTTCCGCGCTAGCTGTTCCTGTGATTCGCATGCTCGGATTTCAAAAAAATAAATCCATGTTCGAATTTCACAATTGTCGATGGTCCTATTTACATACAGCACTATTAGCGGAGTCAATGACACCTCTGCGTTCTACAGTTTGGACAAGACGATTAGACAATCAGCCTAACGAGCTTCACACATCTAGTTAGATTTGCCGATCCGATCTTAATGAATTTCATTTGTTATGAAAACCTTTAAAACGTCACGTACCATTTGTAATCAAGATTCAGCGGGTATTCATTTTGAAGTCCATTTTCGATGTATTTTCTGTATAGAGGGTTTTTATTAACGTTGAGTTTTATTATTTCGCATTATCCAAATAACCGCTGAAGTGTTTTATGTAAAATTGCTTTATAAGTATTTTTTTTAATATTTTACCTCTTCATTTAATATATTACAGCTGTAAAATCACTTAATAAAAACAACATAGA
The DNA here is from genome assembly GCA_002192655.3 of Mamestra configurata. Lineage (NCBI taxonomy): Eukaryota > Metazoa > Arthropoda > Insecta > Lepidoptera > Noctuidae > Mamestra > Mamestra configurata. Next base: position 794,587 of record NDFZ01005470.1, read on the forward strand.
ACCTATCTTCAATAGAGCTTTAAGTACTTGCAGTTAATTTGTTTAATTAATTAGTTATTTGTACAATTTGGTTTGCTTGTTCTTGTTATTATTGTCAGTAGCCGCGAACTGTTCTATGTTTTTTGTTAAATTTTAGTTTTCTTCATGTATTTTTTCATCATCTTTACATTTAGGCTTTTAATGCAGATAATGGGATCAGTACTTCCAGTGATGACTTTTTACATTTAACACAGATATTTTTTGCTTTTTTGAAATCCTCGCTGATCCAGAAAGTGATTGATTCTTAAGATTATTTATGATAAAGCAATGTATATGTTACTCGACTTTTAAACCATTTTTGGTGTATAATGTTAAGTACCTAAATATGTTAGGTTGATACTGTAAACTTAGGTTAGGTTACGATGGCACTGACATACCCTAAGTGATAAAAGTCCCCCAAAAAATAAAGATAAAAACATAAATAAATAACACATATTCCACTTGTTTATAATAATTAGTAAATACGTAGTTCGCCCTACATTTCCGTCTCAAAAATTCACTTCGTATTCTTCAATATGTATTAGAGAAAAGTATCGTGGTATGTTTAATTAAATTGATACATTTTCATTAAACAGCAAAGGCTTATCATCGTAATGATTACCTTTTTTAAAAGCAGTTTTCCAACACGTAGTTTAGTGTTAATTTAATGACTCTTCTTCTTAACTTAACGTTACTAACAATTAAGTGCTGGATTGATAGGTACCTAAGTAGAAAGCACGTAGTAATCAGGCAAGTTCGTCGATTTGGTTTGGAATTAGTCATAAATACACGCTATGCTATTGCACCACTGCAATACTTATAACTGCTGCAACTTCGTCTAATACAGAGAAGTGCAAAATGCGATATTAACACGGTGTATGGATATATTTTACAGCAGATGTAGTTATTGTTTTGGCTATTTTTGGAATTAATTGTAGCACCATTTCAAGCGAAGAAAGTAGAATTATAAGGCAAATATGTATGTGTCGATAATGCCTTCGTATACTCTAAAATAATTAAAAATAAATCATACTTACGAGTAGTAGCGTCTGTAGAGGCAGCAAATAGCCAATCCAAAAGGAACAGCGCCAGTAACATTTTACCACTTTTCCATAAACACAGTCTGTATAATAACATCATTGTAGTTATGTTATTTTAAGTAAGTACATTAAATTGTGACCCCATAGACAGTTTTGGCTTGAAATAAACTAAACTTATTCCGGTCCCACGCTGGGCACCAAACCAATTCCAGTGTAAATTACAATCGTGATCATATTATTTGACAACATGACACCATAATTGGTTACGAACTAGTTTTGATATACTATAACCGGGTTATTTCTGAGAATGACAAAATTCGAAATAAACAAACTGAACCATAAAACATGCGGTAAATTTTCCTTTAGATTGCATAGAACACACGCAAAAAAGTGATTAAGGGGGCGGTCAACTCGGAGAGCGCGTAATATTTTCCCGAAATCCCGTGAAAAGTTTGATACGAGACATCCGCCGAGCGGGTGGCACGCGACCGCCTCCGTCGACGACTCACAGATAACTGTTGCAACCGAGTTATACCGGTGCCGGCGGAAAGCCCTCCTCCATACTGCGGTCTCTTTCACACAAGGTGCGCGGGTACGATTCATTAACCTTCTGAGACTGACATTTCTTTTCATAATACGGAAAGCACTGAGTTTATTGGCTAACCCGTTCTTGTACCTATTACATACCAATCCAAGAAATTCAAATGTCAATCACTATATACGGCCGAGAATCTCAAGGATTTATCTCCAAGATTTAATCTAAATTCTTGTTCAAACTAGTAGCTGCGTAACTAGCGTATGTGGGACTTATTTTGGTAGTTAGGATGCTCTTATTAAAAGCGTAATTGTTTTTTCATTAATCCTGGTGGCCTAGAGTTTAACGAACGAATTTAATACAGGAAATGATGGTTCAGGGTTTATCTAATATTTTTTGTCACCACGGACTATATCAAAATTCTCTTGAGGAAACCTGGACTGAATGGCGCAAAATTGCACAAAAATAAATAAAAGGAAAATCCCCAAAAGCTCGGAACAGAAGTTTCATTGTGATGTTCGGTCCTGTGTTTTATTTTTAAGAATGTGACAGAATGATGTTTAATAAAAGGTTTGTTGCCTGGGATCAAAAATACATGATTCCGTATAGTCCGTCAGTAGATTACCAATAAATATTGGATGTGTATTTTAGGTTTTATCAATCAATAAAAAAATACGAAGATAAAACGCATCGAAGATAAGGAGTGGGGGCTTGTAACGTCACTTTCAGTGTACTGGTAAGTGACGTCACACGAGTTTTCAACGCACACGTAAATGTATGTGTATTTTAATATTCATATATATTTTTACCCTTATATTAAAATTAAAAAAAATGATTCTAATGACTAATGTAAATGAATACGAAATCGTAGTTTCCAATCATAAAACTATTCTAAACTTTAGATACTCGACCATCGCTTACTTCTACAACTGAGTGTACAATTTAAATTTCCAAAGGTTTCATTTGGCTATCGGCAGTTCGAAGTAATTCGAGTACCTTCCACCGACGAATAATATTTCATTAGACTCGAACCGCAACCACAACAGCGGGAAACCATGCAAATGCTTAGCTTCGAACATTGATTTTTTAATAATTGTTACCCTTTGAACTATGACGTCAGTAACGACTCCTTCGTAGAAAGATGGAAAAGAACACTTTATGACCACAAACACACTACAAACTTACAGATTTCTCGGATAAGCTGCTTTAACGGGAATCCCAAACAAAAAAGTTCTCAATACTTCAAAAACACGTCCATGTTTGCGACAGTATTTTTCATAAATTCGCAACACAACTATTTCTTCGTATGTATGAGTGGATTCTAAAAACGTGCCTATTATTTATTTTGTTTCCTAGTAAATAATGTCGGGCCGGGCGGCGCCACAGAATTGAGTTCTGCGAACGGAGGGGCATTTCCTTGCAGGCAGTTCCCCTAGGTCAGCGGCAAGCGGCAGGCGGCATTAGAAACACCATTAATATTTATACACACATACGTCATTCTTGCTCTTTCAATTCGATATGAGATATCTTGTTTTCTTGTTCAATAAATACTGAATAAGTTATTAGGTATATCAGCTAGTTGCTGTCAAACTGCAGGACGTATCTATATGTTTATTTTCATACAATGAACGGACGAGCTTTGATTACATCGCTTGCACACTGCCGGTTGGTAATTTTATTGAGGCAAGATAAACTTTTCATCATACAATATAAATATTATTTATCAAATTCCAATAAAGTATAGAAAATGAGTACAGAATCTGCCAATTAGTGTTTGAGATAATTGTACGACTAAAAAATTCTTGGATACGATTTTTTTTAATGGGTGGAAAACGTCACAATAGTTCCTGTTTCCTATCTAGATTTTAATTCTAAAAGTTAAAGAAAACTGTGTATAACCTAATTCAATCTGTTTCTACCTTTGAAATGCAAACAGTCTGGCAATACTAGATATGGATGAAGCCCTATGAATGTCAGAAGTCATAACAAGTTAGCTGTTCCCATTTCACTTCACAATAGGAAAAAATAAATGTCACTTAGCTATTTGTTTTCTTGACATATTTTATTTTATGTTTGTGATAGTAATAAGCTACTAAGTAATAACGTCTTTGATTTCTAAAACGGACAGTTGACTAAGAGTTAGTGTAACAGTTGAAAATCCATAAAAACATGCCACAAAAAAACATGCCACATAACATAGCTCAGTACAATCGTTTTAAGTAACCCAAAAGGTTGACAGTTACAGAATGCCTTTTTGGAATAAGTTCGCCTATGTACCTACCAGTCATCATCTGCCTAGCCATTTCCCAACTATATTGGGGTCGACTTCCAGTCAAACCGGATTCAGCTGAATACCAGTATTTTACGTGGAGCGACTGCCTCCCGGACCTCCACAACCCAGTAACTGAGTAACACGGTACTTCTTGGCATGACTGGAGTCAGATACTGCTTCCGACAATCCGTAACGACCGCCAAAGATCTACAAATGAGAGCCGGGACCAACGACTTAACGTGCTTTCCGAGACACGGAGGAAACTCGGTATGTTAAGATGGTCACCCATCCACAGACCAACCTTGGCAAGCGTTGCTTAGCCATGATCGACCCGTGCGACTGTTGTCCTTTGGCCACGAGCTCCTCTATGTACCTACCAGTACTGTACATAATGTTCAAATAACTGAAAAAAAACTTTTTTTTCTACATTGACTGCATCATTACCGCATCTCCCACAAGGTATACCGATGAGCTAATGAAGATCGCTGAAATCAGATGGATGCAAAGAACTACCATGCCAATCAACCACTCAAAGAATTAATGGATCAGTCAGATCGACGTCTACTGATCCTTTCAACCGAGGGTCGGTCTACCGGTGTGATACCGCCGTATCACAGGGCTGGTCGATGTGGTGACGCTTGGGGGACCTATGCCCAGCAGTGGATCTCTTGCATCTGAAATGACGATGATGAATTTGTAAAATTAACTAAATAAATACAGTATCGGCTTGGGAAATTACTGAATATTCTTTTCGAGCCGATGGTTATTAACTCCTTGGATTTTTAGGGCAGCATTAACATTAGGAAGCCTATGAAAGGTGTAACAGAATAACGTTAAACCTTGAAAGAGCTCACTGTACCTACACATTATTGTGAACAACTTTTACTAAAGGACCAACACCAATATCGCAAAAAATAACGATTGCCTCATACTTATGTGTGCACAATGCGACATAATCAAATCAAACATAATGTACCGAACAGCCGATTTTTATTCGCGACTTCGTGGTTTGTCCCATTGGAAAAGTTTTTCATAATGATAGCTTAGGCCTCCTTTCAGGTTCATTCTTTTAGATATTCTGTCTACTTCCATACGTTCAAACCACCTGAAGTGGTCAGTACTTATTAAAATTCTAAGAAGAGCACTGAGCTATCGGAAGTTTCTCATTTCCCTTGTTGTATTTTCCATTAGATCGAGAGGGAAATTGTTTATTTAGTATTTTAATTCTAAGTAGAACCAACTTCTTAAAATATTCATTTTCTTAGTAGAGCTTGCTATGTTTTTCCTACAATACATTTTCCGGGACTTAAAGTATGGCTAGATAAATATGCGTTAGTAAAAAAAACAAAATAAATTCAGTTCCACTATCTTGTGAATAATCAAAATGAAAACTTCGTTTCAATACTTGAGTTTGGGGCCTTTTTAACACATCCTTGATCTGTTTTCAACCACACTTGTAACAAAATATCCGCTTGAAGAGCCCTCTACAGTACGAACATTAAACAATGTATACTTGATTATACAATACTATCATCACGGAGCCTTTGAATCAAACGCACAGAATCGCAGAGAATGCGTGTAACGTAACACGTCACTGTATTCCGAGCCTTCGTGGAACGGAACGGAACCACATTAGAGGATCCAAGAGATAGATTAGGAGCCATAATATGATATTGTTATTTGCACGATTTTAATTTCGGAAATTAAGGATTATTAGATTGGCGCCTGTTTTAAAATGGGAAGTAAAGAATCTGGCACAGTAGCGCTCCTCGTGCAAGTTTCTACGGGGCTTTCTCGCCACACTTTTTTCAACTTCTGCAACTCTTTAGCTTGAATCAACAGGGGCGACCAACTAATTGCCGACGCAATCTTGACGAGCCCCGATGAGATGATTAAATTGTTTTGATCCGCATCGATATTAATTTTCAAAGAATTTCGTAAAAATATAGTTTCCACTTCCCTCCAAAAAGAGCGTGGGTTTGTGGCAGAAAGAAGAAATGGAGGCTTGCTATGTTCATTCCCTTGGATGTGTGGTCTTGTTAGCATATGTAAATACAAAATTCGAGTTCAAAATACTTAATTTCACTTTCACACTAGCTCCTGCCAGCGATTTCACCCGTGTGAAAGTCATAAACTATCCTATAGGATGGTCAAGATCCGTTCCGTTCAGTATTTTCGTAATTATAATGTTAGAATGGATAGACCTTCATGGACACGTCTTTCCTCCGATCCTTGTAAGATGCATCATACATATGTGTGTGTAGAAAATAGACGTTGTCCTATCCTCTCTGAATTCACACAATATCTCGTTCGAAACACCGATTATTTTCCGGGATTTTTTTCCAAAATCTAGCTATGTATACTCAAGTGACGCTCAATCCCAAAGTGAAGCCTTTTTAATTTGTACTTTACGAGTGTTTCATAGCAGCATGAAAGAGTTAGGTACCCAAAAAACATTACAGGTCGACTCAAAATAGAAATACCTACGTACGAAAATGTAGGTAAATCTAGGTAATTAAGATATTTAGGTTTACAATGTTGCTTCTCGCATTATCTAGATAGCTTCGTTGTGTTCACTAGATCGTGTCACATCTTGCTGACTGCTCATAACACTACAAACTACGACTGTCACACTTGTAATAGAATAGTATTTAGTACATTCAGCAATAATATGTACCTATTATTAAATTTATTAAATTTTACAAATGTCATTTAACTCATCAAACTACTACGTCCTACTACTCAAACAAAAAGTTCTCAATACTTTACGTTTTTCTTTTATACCATCCAATACTTATGAAGTTCAGCAAAGGTGGTACATAGGTACAATCAAAATGAGACATATTTTATTTCAAGCCACATACAAAATAAAAGCAAACTTTAAATCCTGCAATAAAATATTATTCATTCACCTCACAGATACAATATATTCTTCAATAAACTGGATATGCTGAAACATATCCAGTTTATTGAAGTATATATTGTGTTACAAATAAACAAAAACAATACGATTTCCAATTTAATTATTACTTCAATGCTCATGTAAAACTTCCATCAGTGTTTATGTGAAATCATAATAAGCGAATCATAAAATTATGAGAAAAATATCTCAACCATTAAAACAAGGTATTTTAAATATTTATTGCTTAAATGTTTGTGGAATTTATTTTGTAATTTACCCGACATGACCGCAAAGCGCGACAGTGCAAGAGAACGGAGTTATGAATTCGGGGGATTCAACAAATATATATGTATACTTGTTGAATCTCCCAACGTGTAATTTAGTAAAAGTATTAAACTTTGTTTAATAAAATTACTACTATTTTTTTTTCAATATTGACAAGAGTGCGAATTTTGTGATATCACATCAAAAACGATTTGAGAATTGAAAAATAAATCACCTCGCCAGACACAAATTAAAACCAAAGGCAAATTCAAATAAAAACCAAACACCACGCTCCATTTATTAACAGTTTCTAATTACCCTTCATCCACTACTTACAATTGAGAAACCTAGAAAACTTGTTCGATAGTGGTTCAATTAAATGAACAGACTTGGAAATGGTTCTCATAAAATGTTTCAAGGAGGTATCAAGTGTTTTCGTAGCTCGGAGTTGACGTCAGAGATAGAGGAGCGCCTCGCGTTGTGAATATGTGACATATTGCTTGAATCTGCTGCGCTCTCGAATCTGTCAAGCGTTATTAAACTGTGACATATGATTTATGTACTCTTACACCAGCTCTACTTAATATAAAAATATCAGCGCATAAATAACTTTACTGTGAAATGCATCGCTGTGATTTTTCTGTCGATGTGTGCTTTTAATGTAATAAGTTTAAATGTATTTGTGAAAAAGATGTGAGATTTTTAATTTTGAAAAAAGATTTCTAATAATAAAAGCAATCGTATTTCAATCCTAGATGTTGTTGTATTCTTTCCCAAATTGTATCTAAAGCTCTTTAATAATATACACGTTCTTAGAAACTAGAGATAAATCAAATAAGTTTCACTAATTTCCAAGAACAATCTACTATTCCATGAAGCGTGTTAGAGTGTTATGGCTGGTTTACACAATGCGAGCTAGCGTGCGGCCTTCCCAGTTGGCCTTCCAAGTTGCTGCAGTGCAATGTGTGGACATATCGTACTAGTTACTCGCACTGTCGAGTTGGACAGGAGCTCACATCCGAGTAACATCAACATTTTTTGATTTTCTCTTCTTCTCGCCTTCTCCCAACACCTATCGTATCTTCACATTGTATTTAAGTTTTTTTTTTGACAAAAAGTGATTTGTCGTGTTTCTGTATCTCTCTCATCACTACTTTATATTTGCACGGTGTTCTTCTGGACACAGCTCATTGAAAATGGTACATATTTTTCCGGAATATATTCTTACCATCCAAGGGCTAATCCAAATACTTTGTTCTCTCTTTTCTATAATGTTTGGAAGCATTTTCTAATTAAAAGTCTTTTTGTTGTCATACAGCTACTCACATCTTTTTTATTCAGTCATCTTGACTCGACATTGTTAGATGCCAATACTACTCCAGCACTCAACTCTCAAGAAACTAGGCAGCTTCTCTCATCATGAAAACAGCCAAAGTAAGCCGAGCTACTTGGGCACGCCACAATTGCGGCGGTAAGACCCCTCTTTGAGGAGTGGCTGGAGAGGTGCCACGGCGTCCTCACCTTCCGCCTGACGCAGGTACTCACCGGACATGGCTGTTTCGGGAGGTACCTGTTTCGGATTAAGCGGGAGGACACGCCCGGGTGTCAGCACTGTGATGATTGCCCGGGGGAGCATACGGTGGAGGTCTGCCCTGCTTGGGCTGAACACCGCCGTGTCCTTGTCGAGGCGATCAGCGGCGGCGACCTCTCGCGACCGGCCCTGGTTGAATCCATGGTCCGGAGCGATGAGGCTTGGGAAGCGGTCACCTCCTTCTGCGAAGCAGTAATGCTAGCGAAGGAGGAGGCGGGCCGCGCGAGGGAAAGGCAAGGCCTTCGCCCCAACCGCCGCAACAGGAGAAGACGCCCCGGGCGTCGGGAGTCGCAGGGCGATCCCCGGCCACCGTAGGCGCGGGCCTGCGGACGGCGAGC
>NDFZ01005470.1:804608-829910 GCA_002192655.3 Mamestra configurata
AAAAAAAAAAAAAAACCGAGCTACTGACGAATGAGTACACAATGCGAGCAACTGACCAGTCAGCAGCTGGCACTATGTAAACCAGCCTTTAGGTGAGAAGATTTTACTAAAATATGCAGTAGATACTATTAAACTAATTTCGGAACGCCCTAATCTTTGTGCTTTTCAAAGCTTATTTTTATATTTGTAAAGAGACCAAAGCATCTGATGGAAAAATTATTTTAATGCCTTCTAATAACCAATTAGACGTAGTACACTTTTCACGTTAGCAAAAGATCTAGAATATTGAAGGCTAACCCTTCAATATTCTAGAGCTCAAGCGACTCTGAGCGATATTCTATGAAAACCAATACCTACGTTATGACGTATGACATACATTTTGCTTTGTTCGATTCCTTTCAACAACCGGGGGAAGTGGTCGCGGATTATATTTGAAGCCATACACACCCCCAACCACTTCCGACATAATTGTACAAAGAGGTAGACACAAATATGGTAGGTAAGTAACCGTTGCCAGAAGTAGAATAATTAAAAAACTACGATGCTCCACTTTCCAGATTGGCAAACTTTATTTTGTATTTAGTTCGTCCAACTTTTTCGTTATCTTTGTTACAAATCTCAGGGCAGGTTCGGCGTTCGCGGGGAAGGCGTTATAAAACGCTTTGTATTTACGATACGTCTATTTTCGCTTTATTGCCTCTTATGTGCTGCCACTAATTTACCCACCCAGTTTTAGGTATATAGCACGCAATCTAAATAACCTTCAGACCACGCCGGGGAAAATAACTACAGCTAAATTAAATCGTTCACGGTTTTAATTGCCCCAACGCTACGTAAAGCATGTATCTACGTGCAACAAACATATTACTTTATTTTATGCAGTGAACGTTGATTATATAACACGTTTATTTTCCTCTATTTTTCAGACTATAATATAAAACTTTTAACATGTAAATTCGTAAGATTGTAACCGTTTTATATTCTGTAAAGAAATCTTATCGAGATAATTTCACGAAACAAGATCTCGTGCCGCTGAAATAGGCCGAATCTAGGGTCTTTTTCATAAATGGCGAAGCAATTCGCAGTTTATTTGGCATTTAAGCAAATTTAGAGGATCCCTTCTCTGCTGGCATTTTGTTTTATGTGGCTGCTCGTTACCGTCGGCGGCCGCGCGTGAAGTTACGGCCGCATTGGGCCGACTATATCTGTTACGCACTAGGAACCAAACACGCCATGCCCGAAGGACTCTCTCTACCTTCAATCACGTTCAAATTTGTACGTTCTTCTTCTTCGTTTCGAGTCGATGGTCTCCCTAGATCGTTTGGGCCCTGTAAGCCTGTATTCATCAAATCCCCCAAAGTACAGGTGTACGGTGCCCTTGGGGCACTTTAACATATGGCTCATGTTCTGAACAGGGGCACCGCACTCACATTGAGTATCCAACGGGTCTATGAAACTCCATTTCGCCAAGTTGTGTTTGCAGCGGCCTAGCTGCGTGCGCAAACGGTTCAAAGCTTTCAATTTTTTAGGTGCCCGGGAACATTAAAACAGTGACAAAGAATGAATATCTCTATAGGAGGACATATAATAATAAAAGAAAAAGTATTTACGGACCCAGAACTGACATGCATACAAATTATAAACTAAAACATAAATTCCTTAACAAAAGTAGTACATACTTAAATTATGTCAGTAAAGACAAATATAATTTTGGATTGTAAATTAATTAAATTCATCATTCATTTCAATACACACAATACTTAAATCGCCACATCTTAAACACAGCTTAGGTACCTACGTACCCACGTAGGTATTAAGTTATAATTACATATCGTTTAAATAACATCTGTATATTGACAGTAATGAAAATATAACCAGTGAGTATTGATGGTAAATAATTAATTCAATCAGTAGTGAGCTGACAATGACAGTTTAATTTAGCTGTTATTACTGTCTCTATTATAAAAATACGAGTAAATCAGAATTCAATTGTAATTGGTTAAGCCCCTAACCTTGTATCAAAGAGTGATGCTACTCATTGGTCGTACTTCGAGGATGACATTAAATAGCCATCATGACATACTTACAATAAAAAACTGGCCAAGTGCGAGTCTTACTCTAACCACGCCCGTAAACCTAAAAAACACGTTTCTTGTAATCCCTTTAATTTTTCATTTAATTTATTTTTTACTAGTAGCCCGCCCCGGCTTCGCCCGGCTGTATTTTTTTTTTCAAAATTTTCTTTCATACAAACCTTGCCCTGAAAATTACAAACATAACACAAAAATAATTATTTAAATCGTTCAAGTCGTTCTCAAGTTATGGGCATACATACATTTTGGCGATTCATTTTTTATATAGATAGATTATTTGGAGTTATAGCGGCAATAGAAATGCACACTAAGTGAAAATTTACCTAACTATTACGGTTCTTGAGATACAGCCCGTTGACAGATAGACGGACAGACGGATGGACAGCGGAGGCTTAGTAATAGGGTTCCGTTGGTTACTCTTATGGTACGGAACCCTAAAAAGGATAGTGTTATAGCTCCGTCTTTCTCCTACGCCGGGACGAGGGAGCGAGCATTTCGCTTGAACACGTCATAAGTAAGCCGCGGCAGTTACCGCGCCTTGTGCGTGAACCGACCAAATCGTGCCCGGAGGGAACCGATGCAACTCGCATCTCACTACGGACAATATTTTTATATTTTCACTGCATTTCTGTACTGCTCCGCAAAAGGGTAGTGTTTGTCGGCCGTAAAACAAAAGTAGATACGTTCAAAACATACGTGTTTTGTTGTTCTAGTTAGTTTACTCTTTTATTCTGGTAATGTTACCTACATTAATTTTGTATTGCCAACGAGTTTTATCGCGAAGCTTTTGACGTAAAAATACAATGTATGAACTCAAAAAAACCTTTGTGTATGCTTGAACTTTGTATAGAGCACGGATTTATGATATTGCTTACATAATAAAAGCACTTTTGTTTTTAAATGTATGTTAGTTAATTAGAAGAATTGAAATTGAATGAAAAAAGACAGTAAGAAGAACTGTTTATTATGCCAGATGAATTGCATGAAGAATTTTACCTTAAATATCAAATTCTATTTCATGGAATCACTCACGTACTCAAAAGCAGGAACACATGTCTATTATTTTGTAAAATAAAGACTGGGTAGAAAAAGAGTATTTCCCTTTACGATTTCCCCGGATTCAACGTAACTCATAGAGTCCGGTCCCTTGTCAAATAAAAACTTTTCCCATGTCTTATCGAATCAATTACTTTAATGGGCAAGAAGCCATTTTATTTCTGAGGATTTAATCTTGGTTTCTGTTTTAGTACATCCACGTTGAATTCAATTGAGCATCAGACCACTTGATTTTTTAGGAGGTAGATAAGGTTTAGTTTCCTTTGCTATAAAGTAAATGAAGATTGAGTGGTTAAATGGACCTATAGGTACAGGTACAGACAAGAGCAAAAGTGATGACAAGTAAATGTGTTTTATTTACCCCAGCTCGGAAAATTCATGTAATTTTTCTAAGTATCAGTAACATGAAATGGTTGATAACATCAAATATTCGCAAAATCTCAGAGAAATTGAATACATAAAAAAACAATTACCTTACATTTTCATCATCATTCTTGTAAATATTCGCTCATTATATTACTATAATATACCTAGGTAATTCGCACCTTATGAAAAAACTACGTCGGGTGTATAAGCTCTAAAGTGGAAATACTTATTTCACCAAAGGGCGTGGGGTACTTAACTTATGCACCCGGGGGTAAAATAATTCACTCAAAAATGTCTAACAATTTATTTCCCTTCCTCCACTTAAGTAAATGTTAAAGAGGGAACTTTTGATAGTTATTATTTTTTACGTTTGCTACCTCAATTTGTTTCTCCCCGTGTCTGGGTGGAATGTTGTTTTCTTTTATGTTATTCCGTCATTTTGAATGTGGTTATTTGAACATTCAATTGTTTTATGAGGTGTACAAAGACGTACATAGGGGGCAATACCAAGCAGCGTTCGCATTCGCATTGCAGTCGCAAACTGTCAAAACACCCTCAATTTCCCTTCGTTTTGACAAGATTTTGACATGAATAAATCGCTGAAATGACATGGCGACTTCATTTTGAACGTTTATAATTACGCAAATTAGTCTTCAGAAGGCCAAGACAGAGTGAGTGGGATTCACATGCGCTACCGAAATAGCACGAGCGAGGTCAATACCAAACATTTTGGATTTTTGGCAAAGCTACGTGTACGTATATTTTGGCTGATAGCATGTCACTTTGTCCAGAATCCTAGAAATCAAGAAATATTGTAGGATGTTACCGGATACTTCACAGCAACCTTAATGGATAACATTAGACAACATGGATGAATGAGGTTATATTTTCACTTCATCTGCCGTAGAAAGCATTCATCCAAAAAAAAATATATTTACCTAAGTTCCTAAAATCTTAGTGGCATTACAATAAACCAAGACATAAGTACCCAAAATTACTGTCAGCTAGTGCATATCCGACCAAAATCAGACTATTCCAGTGGAGTCAAATCACAAAGGTATTAATTAGACCGCTTCAGCAATTGGTAAACATGATTGAGCAGCTGCGCACGTGGAACGGAATGCATACCTGTGCTCCCCAGAGCTCTACAGGTTTATTGCTATACCTAGGTCGGTCATGAGAACTGAACTATTTATTAATTTATTAGCGCGCAGAATTTAATCATCAGTGCTGACGTAATATTTGAATGAGACGTAAAAGTCAGGTTTATGCTTATTAAATTTATAAACTAATTCCTAAAATATGTACCCATTCATTAAAAAAAAAACTACTCATGGATACCTGGTATCTATACTAATATAATCATGCAGAACAGTTTGTTTGAACGCGCTAATCTCTGGAACTACCAGTCGGATTTAAAAAATTCTTTTTGTATATGATAGCCACATTCATGAGGAAGGCTATACGGGAACGGAAAATTCGTACGGGAACGAGAAAAAAACGGGACATGCGTGTACGAAGTCGCGGGCAAAAGCAAGTCTGAAATAAATTATTATTATTAGACGACCGCGACGTCTCAGTCAATCGATCTGCCGAGCCTTTCTCAGCTATATTGGTGTTGGCTTCCAATCTAACCATTGCAGCTACCAGTATACAACATGTAACAGAATAAACGCAATATCTCTTAAGGGGTCGTTGTACTCATCAATATGAACAACTTTCACTATAGGACCAACACTGAAATCGCGAAAAAGTCGACTGAACAGCTGATTTTTTTCGCGACTTCTGTGTTGATCCCATTGTAAAAGTTGTTTATGATGATGAGTACAATTACCCCTTAAGATATTTGCGTTTATTCTGTTACACGTTGTATAGGACTTAGTACGTGGAACGACTGCCTCTCTGACCTGTACAACCGAACTGGTTAACACGACACCAGTTGGTAAGACTGGTCTCGGATTTTCTGGTTTCTGACAATTGACAACCGAAAACAACGACTCAACTTGCGTTCGCAGCGCGGAGAACTCTCTGGACGTAATATTTGGTCACCCATCCACAAACAGACCTCGCCAAGCACTGCTTAACCTCGAACATCGACAGTGCAGCTGTTATAACTTAACCACGAGGTCCTCAAATGGCAGTTAAAGTTAACGCCTTTATCAAGTTTAAGATCAAAATATCAACGACTAAAACACCCGAAGTATACGAAAGGAGCCATAAAGATCCAGAAATTGCTACTAGAGTTAACCTCAAACGTTTAAACTAATCCACGTGACTTCAAAACGTTTGAACAGATTTTCAGAACGCTCTTCAATAAAGTGCTCCAAACTTGAAATATTTTGTTGAAAGGCCTGAAAATTCAATAAAAAACAAACCTACATCGAAATATCTGCGAGTACATTTTAAAAAATTCACAAAAATCTATTGCAAAGATTTGAAATAGAATATGTTCTGCGGGCTTCACCTTTACAAATCACCGAATAGGGACAAATACGGGTATGTTTAACCCTACCCCGCCGGCTTATGGCTCAGGAATCGTAAAATATTTCACAGGCAACGCACACTCTATTCCTGAAACGCGGATATAAAGTACCTGGAAGTGACTTGATGGTGACTTTAGTGTAATTTTGTTTATGGTACTCTCTTATAGATAGAAAAGCCACAGACGTACGCTGCGTTGTGTTTGTGTTGAAGAGATTGCAATCAAGGTGAATGTAGGACGCTCGCCGTGATAAACTGTAATTTATAAAGCCTAATTAGACGGAGATCTGAACGACCACCGCAACAAAAAACAAGAATAAATTTATTGACCTGGAAAAGGAAAAAGACACATTTTTCTTTGATCTATCATTAATTATAACCACCATAAAGCCTGTCCAGAACATCGAAATATAATTTCTAAAACATAAAAACCAAAATACTTAAACGAAAAAGGCTAGCCGATAAACACCCATAAAAAATGCAGCATAATACGAACCGCGCTAACATAAAATAGCAGACTTCTGTTTAACAGAATACTGTATAAAACCAAGCCGAGAAGAATAAAAATAAACTCAAGGCGCTCGACTACTTTCAGAAGTCGTTTATCAAACTTATTTAACGTTTCTAGCTTGATTATATTTCAAGGAGCGATACGACGGAGAAACTTGTACAAAACGTAGGAATCGCCCAATTTAGCCGGTAACTGCATCCAAATGTTACCATATCCGCGACACAGCTCGAGATTGACTCGCGAGTGCTTCTCTCCTCGTAAACTGCGTATCTTGTTATGCTCTACACAGAATTTATGGATCATTCTAGTTTTTACTCAGGTAAGTAGGTAATATTGTTTCCAAGGTAAAGTGTTAGCTGCTTTGTCCAACCATGTTTATTGTGTTCTATTTCGGGGTGATACTTGAAGGTCAAACAAATAACCAGACGTGAGTAGGTGGCGCTAGACAAAGCCAAGACTTAGATGTTTATTTACAAGTACAATCAATACGAGCCTACGACAATAAAACATGGCTTCTATACTACATTAATATAATAAAGCTGAAGAGTGTTTGAACGCGCTAATCTCTGGAACTACTGCACCTGAATGCTATACACGGGAACGGGATAAAACGGGATAATAATAATTAAATAATAATATATTTTATTTAAGGCAACTAAGGCCTATAAAACACAATATACATATATGAGCGCGTACGAAGTCGCATCATCATTATTTCAGTCGAAAGACTGTTGAACATTAGCTTGCCCCAAGTTTCGCCACACGGAGCGGTTCTGTGCATCTCACATCCAGCGGATTCCCGCGGCCATCACCAGGTCATCAGACCACCTTGTGGGAGGCCTTCCAACGCTGACGCTTTCAGACTAACTGAAAGACTGTAAAATGAATTACCAAGTTTTCAAATACCGATAATATCGTTTTAACTATCTACCTTTAAAAGTAGCAAAAAAGTTTATACTATAAAAACAAAATAGTTCAAGATAGTTAGTAAACGCCCACTTCTGTTTGTGGGCTGCCAATAGGTCAAGAATAGAAGTGCTCTTAGGATAAACATTTGTCGAACCTACTAAGTGAAACGACCTTTTAGTTTGAAAGCAACAAGAAAGTCCTCTCAAACAAATGCTTGATAAATTAATTACATGAACTCCCCTGTAATTCTCATACTGGTACTGTATGGTTATCTTTCTCGCCCACGTGATTGATAGATAAATAACTATTTCTACTGAGGCGTCAACGTATATATAGATGTCTATAAAATAAATCTATTTAGAAAACAGATACAGTATCACAACAAGAACATTATTTTCCAATATATTTCTGCATAGAGAACTTCATTTGCTGTTGGCTGGTATACCAGTCAATTGACTGCTTTTAAATCCGAAGCAACCGCGTAGCAGCACTCTGGCATAATAAAGTGATGCGCCCCGGTCAAAGTCCCATTACTCAAATAAGAGGCCGAGACTTTATCTGCGCAGTCCCGGGGCACAGTTAAGGCCGCTCTTCATTTTTGCCAGGATCCAGTGGAAAATGCAGCTAGGACTCACTGGATAATATTATAAAGTACACTTTACCTGTGAAAGCAAACGCGATGGGATTGAGCCAGATAAATTTATTGCTAGTTAAGCTCTAGTTTCTTGAAAAAATATGCAGTTTAAATAGGTTCCGTTTCTTAGATTTTCGGCTTTGAAGTGAGTTAACCACTTATAATGTCTTGAAGCACGTGTCTCGCAGTCAGTTATGACACCTATAGATGCAGTGTTTCAAAAAAATACGACATTGTTTTAACATTTATTTTATAATTTGTATTTTAAAAACTTTTTACAATTTATAACTTTGGTAAATATTTTACCAACTTTATATTTTATGTAAATTAACTTGCACCAATCTTAAAAGAATACAGGATACAAGAATTCCGGGATAGCAAATCTCAAGTCATGTATTATTCCGCGTGTATATCGGAAGTCGGTAGCTCCACGGATTGGTCGGTTGACCGCAATAGTGCACGAAGAATCAAAACAAACTCTATATTCAGAATTTTCTTTCATTCTGTTATTTTAATAAAATATTTCGCAATATTTTCTATATAGAAACGGAAATATAATTTAGATGGTAAATAGGAAAAATCTAAAACGCAAAATAAGATGGGGTGATCATTTCTGTTTCATTTAAAAAGCAAAACTAAAAAGTAACATAATATTTACATTCTCTCGGCCCCATTCGTACATATCGATTTAATAATAATACCAGTTGTTTCGAAAGAAAATACAAAAATCTTCAGACATATTTTTCTTTAAACTCTGTGTTGCTTTTTAAAATAACGACCGTCTAAAGCCAGTGCTTCAACATTTGCTGGATCACAGCAAGCTTACCTTCAAAGGAGTAGACAAAAGAGCTAAAGACAATTGAGCAAAAGCATCTCTTGGAATGCTCACAAAAAGGGTTTACAAATATCTTATTGCCTTTTATTTTATTTATAAAATGAGTAATGAAATAATAGCGAAAATAGAACTAAGACACAATACTACAGAAATAAATTAGGAAGGTACACTGCTTTACATTCCATTAACTTGTAGGCATCGCTACCCGAGTGCGACCACTCGCCATTATCAGTCCTACTAAATCACTCATTAGCATCTCTACTCACTAATCATAAATATAAGTACGTGGTTTTAAACAATAATGAGAAAAACTGTAACGTTAACTATTTGATTGTACAGCTAAATCATATCGTTGAGCTAAATGCGTCGTTGACATGAATCGTAATCCAATTTGGTAGCTTAACAATCTCTAGAATAACAATCGTCTGGAATAAATCATTTTAGTGGTATAATTAGCTAGCCATGATACCGCCAACGGACGTCGATGGAGGGTCAACCACTGAAAAACAATAAGAAATGGAAAAAAACATTAGTCACGCAACCTTACCGAGTGCTCATATTGTGGACTTCGAATATGACGCCGCGCCGTCGCCAACCCCTTGTTTTCAAAATAATTGACTATTAACAAACCAATTTTAATTTTAATAGCAAAGCTTACGTGAAAATAAAAATTAATGTTTTAATATAGGCGTTTATTTTCCAATTTCAGTAAAATTAAATACACTCTGTCAATTTGACCAGGTTGCTCATATCGTACATTTTATTGAGTATATTTATCAGCCTGTTTTCCGCGTCACGAAGTTCATGAGATATTAAACAAAGATAAACTTATGCATATAGATACCTTTTTTTTTAAGGGTGGGAATTTATCAAATGATTTCTTCCGCTCTGGGTGGACCGGAAGGGCGTGTCAGACTCTTACTGACTAAAACACATCCGTGTTCCTCCAAATGCCCTTTACGTTCCAGTGCCGCGGTGACTCTTTCGAACAAAAACAAATTCTTTCGAAAAAACCCTAGCGGGCCACGTCTACTGTGCTGACATCTCTTTGAAGCGCGCGTGGAACACAACGTGCCATCGAGGCCATCATTAGGTCGTCGCCGCCGATCGCCTCGTCGAGGACACGGCGGTGCTCCACCCAATCAGGGCAAACCTCCACCGTATGCTCCACCGTGTCCTCCGGGCGATCCTCACAGTGCTGAAACCCGGGCGTATCCTCCCGCTGAATCCGAAACAGGTGTGTCCGGTGAGTACCTGCGTCAGGCGGAAGGTGAGGACGCCGTAGCGCCACTCCATCCAATGCCCAAAGGTTACCGCCGCAATTGTGGCGTGCCCAGCGCTAGGTTGCGATTGTAGCCTTCTCATGGTATCCTGCCGGAGCTCCGTCCACATCGCTGCAATTTGTCGTGGCAGCGGAGTTACGCCCCGGCGAAGCGCCTCCAGGCGCCACGCATAAACGTGCGCGAGGGCTCTTGCCTCCAGATCCCATGGCGGTAATCCGGCAAGGAGGCTCGCCGCCTCGCCGTAGACCGTGCGGTATCCCCGGGCCAGCCGGATGGCCATGACCCTTTCGGACGCATTGAGTTTGCGGGCTGGTCGCCCCTTCAATGTGAGCGCCCACCTATGCATATAGGTGGTACCTACACACGCCAATGTATACCGCGTCGACTCCTAAGTCTTAATAAGAAAGAGCTCGTTGACTGAGCATTAAACTTCCAGTAAATCTGATGGCGACTTATTATACAAAATAAATATAGCGCTTATTTATGTTCCAAACTCTGGACTTGTCCCAGATCTCGTAGCTAAGATAAAAGCTGTCGTTGCACAAGAAACTTTCATACTAAATTATTATTTTTATCCTTTAAATTGCCGCCTTAAATGGATATTAAATTCGTTAAGTTTTCGTCACGCCATGCGCTATTAATTTATCGTACACGGCCCCTCAGAATTCGCGTGTGATTAAGGGATTGTTTTTATTAGGTGGGCAGTACAAAGGTACGACTGATGATTAGCTACGTGTTTCATTAACTCTTTTTCAAGAATTGTAAATTTTTTGCGGAGTATAAGAAAGCTTTGTAGTTAGTTTAAATCAAAGAAGTTTGTCAATTAAAGACCGCTGTGAGCGGTAAGACCGCTCGTTGTTACAACCTAATATTTTTAAGCCCTTACTGTTATTTGTTATGGTGTACAATAAATACTAAATACCTACTGTATATAGATATACTTTTTATTGTGTCGTAAGCACAGTCGATATCACCCTAAGTAATCAGAATGGGCACAATTGACCGCCACACACCGGGGCCTGTTTCCAGAAGGGTATACTTAAGACTTATCATACAAAATGCTGGTATTTAAAAAACAAAATGTATCACATCATGTGTCTAAACTCTAAACATTAGAGTCGCTAACTACTAGGTATAGATTATCCTGTGTAATAAACAGATATTGCAATCATAAGTGAATGTGTATCAGTACGTGAGTGTATGCGTGTCATTCAAATATTTATTTGTAACGTTAACTTTAACATCGGTTAAAGTACATTGTGTGACCAAGCAAGGTTAGTGATTTGTTTAATACATATATTTTAATCTATACTTACTAATATAATAAAGATGAATAGTTTGTTTGTTTGAACGCGCTAATCTCTGGAACTATCAGTCGGATTTGGAAAATTCTTTTTGTATATGATAGCCACATTCATGAGGAAAGCGGGATATGTGCGTACGAAGGCGCGGGCAAAAGCTAGTTATTAAATAAATTTAATATCCCGCACCGATTTCGGCTACGGCGACTGATTTCTGTATGACTGAGGGTTGCGAGCATGTGCTCTAATTATAACCCATCTTCGGTCTACTACTGTTCTACTCGGTTTGCTACATACATAAAGCCTCTAGTTTATGTAAAAAAAACATGTTTCAAAAATAAAAATAAATTATTTTTTTTTAAGAAATCGTAATATTATGATATAGGTACTTGGACATCATTCTATTTTAGAAAAAACTGGTGATATACTGACTACTGTGTAAAACCCATTCCGTATCTTTTAAAGCCAGTGAATCGACTCTTTGAACCAGTAAATTACATTTAAAGGCATATCAAAGTTGGTTTAGTGGAACATACTTAAAGTAAATAAGAACACGAATGGCTGGCCGTCTGATCACTGGACACAGTAATCCGTTTGCCTCGGTCATTTGGCAAAATAGAAGAGTTCCGTACCATAAGCCGAAAAAAGCATGTTTCCTGTATGGGAATATATAGGTAGTGTAGTTATGTTTAATTTTGTATCATTTTTATTATTTGTTGTTATAGCGGCAACAGAAATACGCACTCTGTGAACAATTCAACTGCCTACCTATTACAGTTCATGAGATACAGCCCGCTGACAGACAGACCGACGGACGGATGGACAGCGGAGGCTTAGTAATAGGGTTCTGTTGGGTACCCTTTGAGTACGGAACAGAAAAAAAAAGAAGAAAAATTGAGAATTTGGAAAAATAACGCAAATAATGCTTCATGATGCCAAATTTCAGCAGCTCAAACTTAGATTGATGGTAGGCTGATCAACTTGGAGGTGACAGCAGACAGGATGGAAAGAGAGCTTACACAATGTCAATTATCCATACTTCCATAGTAAAGTAACTCGGTCGGTCGACCTGTTAAATCTGGAATAGCACATGTGATACTTCTATCCCAGGAGTATTAGCTTGGGATAATTTTCGACTTTCATGCGTGTAAAGTTAGTAGAAGCTTGTAAAAATATATTCGACCTGCGACCAGCCAACTCACTGTAGAACACGTTTTTCCTTAAACATTCGTAAGTTTGATTATAGTTATAATCAAACTTACGAATGTTTAAGGAAAAACGTGTTAGTAACTGTCACACTGAAATAACTTCCTTTAGTGTATGGGTAAATAGAATATTGGTCTTAAGCTGAATGGATCTGCACTATATGCAGTAGCGATGTGTTATCAAATCGTCAAACGTACGAGGCCCTCAGCCTAGGTGGTCCAATGATGTTCGCAGAATGGTTGGTGTCCAGCTGTGTACTGCTTGATTATTTGATTTTATAAATAGTCTTTTTTTTGCATATCATGATGGGAAATCATCAAATGACTTCTCCTGCTCTGGGTGGAGCGGGAGTGTCAGACTCTTACTGACTGAAAGCCACCCACCCTTGTTCCTTCAAATGCCCTTTGTGTTCCTGGGCCGCGGGAACTCTTTCGAACAATTCCGCAACACAAATACGATTTGGAAAAAAAGAATTGTTAAATTAAATACAGCAACAAACGGTAACAATTATGTCCTTTACAACATGAACGCAATAATCCGGAATCCCGTAATAAACTTTCATAATTATGTGGATACGTATGCTAACACTTGTCCACGATAGCGTGACGACACACCCCTATACAGTGTCCGGGCGTTCATATTATTCTTCGAGGTTTAGAAAGAGATTATCTGACTGGCATGGGGGACAGAGGCAACGCATTGGCATTTTTTTTAGTACGTGAGGCTCTAGACAAGTGTCATTCTGTTCTGTCAGCGGTAACGTAGCGAAGGGATTCATAGAGCGCCGGTTTCAATGTAGCGACGAATATTGCCAAAATGTTTTTTTTTTTTAATTAGTATTGAAAAACGATAACGAAATGTCACGACAACAATCCCTTACATTTTGGTATTTCGAAAATCACCATCGCTCACTCTGGTAACGATGGCTTTTAATTTGATTGGTTTGATGGCAATTAAACAACTTTTACTACGGGGTCAACTCTGAAGCATAAAAAAAAGCTGTTCAGCACCTAGACACATTCATATTCACATAACTCGACATAATGTAGGGAACAGCTGATTCAACTTCAGCCCTTTTATGAAGAATATCCATATTCATGAGTATTCCCCCCTGAACGACTTAAAAGTCACCCTGTATAGTTAAGAAAAGTGAGTGGTAATATCATATGTCCGATGTCGTTCTTTACAAAGAATGGGATATCCTATTCACCCGTGGGGTACAAAGACATGAGATTTTATATGAAGAGGATGGGTCGGCTGCTTTTTACGGCCATGGCTATATTTCTTCGCAAGCGTACACTGTACAGTTTACTGTTGCAAAATGCGCTGTACAAATGAATCTCTAGCTCTAATGATATGATTTGATGATGTACATACATGAAAAAGATCTGAAAAAGATTGAGTTGATATTACTTGTATTTATTTTTCTTACCCACATCCGTGTGTCACTGCAGGGTGCCAACTGAAAACCAGCGCTGGGTGTCTGACGCCCAGCAAATGCTGAGATGGTAACCCTTTCGGTATAGGCACGCTCAGCTAGCGGCTGGCTAGATAATTTATTGTTGTCTTATGATTGTTCTCTTTTTTACTTTGTGTTTTGTTGCTGTTGTGTTGTGTCTGTATCGAATAAATGTTTTCTATTCTATTCTATTCTATTCTATTCTATTCTATTCTATATACTTGACGGGACCACACTAAGGGCCGGTTGTATCATATTGTAACTTTCACGAGTGCGTTAACAGCAACCATTGCATTGACAGGCTGTCAAATTACTACCTTCCGTCTTGGACAATCGGGTACAAAAGCATTGATTTTTATTTACAGCAAATATCAGATAATTAACAATTTTACAATTCATCAACTGAAGAACATTACACCAAGTAATGGGATGATTTATCTAGTCACCACTGCCCCCGAGAAGAGCCAAAGACAGACTGACCTTGAAACAGCTCGTCAGTGAAACCGTCAAAGCTTTCCAGGACGTACATGACCTTCAGCAAAGAAGAATACGAATAGATTAGAACAGATCTGGTTTATCTGACTGATCATTAATTAAAACGCAAGTAGATATTCCATTTTTTTTTCATAATACATAGCTAATGCCCATCCTAAATTCATATTGTAAATATTGACAACTGGGCTAGCATAAAATTGACAGGAAGGAGGTTCGCAACAACTCATATAACTCCGACATTATGCATTAGCAATTGGCTCAGTGTGTACGTATGTACATTGTACGTTGTTCTCATGATATAGCAAGTTGGAGCTGAACAATAGTAAAAGCTTACACTAAGGCTAACGAGGTTTTAATGTGGAGTGGAACGCCCAATCCGCGGCTTATCATTATCTCAGCCGGTATAACTCATATGATAGCGAGATGGAATGACTGGCCGGTGAAAACGTGGGAAAAAACCGTTCTTTATGGACGCGCCAAGTTCATGATACGATCTCTTTGTAGAATTTTAATTAGTGGAACTTTTGTTAATTTTGCAGGTTTTTTTGTGAATTATCAGGTGTTGTTATAGCAATTGTGATTGTGCTATGAATCATTTTGGTAGATTGTACTATGAATCATTTTTGTATGTATTTCTGTTCATGGTGCCTACAAAGTTGCTTGAGAGCACTCGTCTATGTTTGTACATTTAGTAGTGTTAAAACTTTTTAGTATAATAAGCACACCCTTTTTTTATTTTTAAGGATGGAAAATCATCAAATGACTTCTTCCGCTCTGGGTGGAGCGGAAAGGTGTGTTACTCTTACTGACTAAAACCCATCATTGTTCCTCCAACTCCAACTTTGCGTTCCAGGACCGCGGTGACTCTTTCGAACAAATTCCGCAACCCTGGCAGGTAATAAGCACACCCTGGCCACATATTTGAAACATATTTGAATTTATATATTTTTATATTATTATTCTCTTACTGTTGTTACTTCTCTTGTAACTACGTATTTTGCCATACAAGTTTCTTTGTTAAAATATTTTGCCTTCATTAACTTATTGTATTGGGTCACTCAACGCTCTGCTAATAACTAAAATAAACAAGTAGTAGTATATTTGAGATTACCACTTATGCACTTAGGAATGTGCTTAATATTGCACTTGATTCACTCTCGAATCCTTTTCGTTTGCACGTAGCATTCACCTCCAAAAAAACGCCGAAAAAACCTAAAAAGAAATTAGAAAAAACTTTGGAACAAGACTGGTCCATAAACGCATGTAAATGTATGGTTACATCTAAAGGCAATATCGAATATTGATCATTTTACGGCGTATAAATAAAGCGAAAGTGAGGTTTTATGTGGCAATACGAAATTGTTACTGCTATAACTTAACGCTCTCAATCTCTATGATATTGGAGTGGATGAGTTACACCGAAAACATTCGCCATCGCACTTACGCGAACCTTCCGTACCTACCTCGTGAATACTAATACCTTTTATTAGAAACGACGCAATAACTTACCATTAAAACTAGGTAATAGCGTTACGAGCGTTGTCATAACATATCGCTCCACGCTTTTGGACAGAAACTATAATAATGCAAATTTCCGCAACGTTTTGTATGTAAATAAACTGGTCAGCAACTACTAAACGGAGAGTACAACTATTTCATAGTCAATGAAAACAAGTTAAACCAACAATATTATGATCTCCTAATGTCACAAACATATTCAATCGTATTTATTATTTACCATAATAAACAGACACATATTGACAAAATCATAAAAAATACACACAAGGTAAATACAAAAAGAAACAGTAAAAACAAAACCTCGTAGATCCCCTAAATCCTCGAGGTGAATCTCGAAAAAGTCTGTTACGGAAAATTTGTTTAACTTGAGTTGAAAAGGGGCAGATGCTTCCGGAACAAAGTAAAAGATTTGAGGAACAGCACTGAAGCGAAAATACGAGGAAATTCTTATTTGGTCGCACTTATCTTTCAATTAACATCTGACACAAGTCACGGTGCGGGACGGACTTATGCTCAATTACGTACCTCGCGTAAAGAATACAAAAGTAAAACAAAACTCTGGGCTGGACTGCTAATTCGCTGACAGTAACACAAATGTCTAATCACCTGTCCCAGTTTAACTCAAGTGTTAATAGGAACAAACTTATCTGAATCGGGATAACTCCGTCCAACTATTGGTAGCACTAATCAATTCAGAAGTTTCTATTGGAAACTTTTCAATAGTCGAATTGAAGGTTAGCAACAACGTTTTATACAACTATCAAAACTTGATTTTATGTTATTTGCTAAAGTTTATACGTGAGCGGACGGGAGCGGAATGCTAATGCCTGCGTCCACAAGCCAACTTTAAAAGATAAACAAACATAATATGGTAATCGTTGAACAGAAAGGTTCGAAACAAAACAGTTTGACCACAGAACATGATATTTTGATAGTCTTTATGATACTACGAGGAAGTAATGTTCACATCAGCATTGGTAATCGTTCAGAGTAAATATAAAACGGTAAACTGTTATTAGGAGCCAGGCTAAGGAAAATAACAGTCTAATTATTGTACACCTACACTTATTTTGATATAAATTGGTAATGAAATCAAAAACTTCGCTGGCTATAGATAGATCGCTCGGAGAGTTTCGTATTGGGATATTATTGGCAGCTTTTTCGAGGCCCGGCCCAATTATCTTATAATTTACTACTTACTATCTAGGAAAACATCTTGTAAGAGAAAATTTTTAATATTTATCTAAACAATTTTTATTTGAAAATACAAGTAAAATACTGTGATGTACTTTTTTCATCATTGCACACTTTTTCAATAATATTTTCTGCGTTTCAAAAGTCGAGCTGGCTGGCCGGGATTTGGCAAGAACAACTTTTGTTTTTGTTCAGTTTACTTGCTCAAGCTTAAATTAAGATTCGCGTTAAGTTGGAGAGGATGAAACAAGTGTAGGAAGCAGTTTTAAGTGCACATAAAGCGGGTTAGCCGTCGCGGCGCCCGAGTCGGACCAGCTAGTGTAATACTATATCGTGTTCTTTTTAACGAGTCTCCCGCCAGCCATATTTCATGGCGTAGAAATAAAAACTGAACTTGTGACTCTTGTCTGTGTTGGGGACGGATGAAATTATTCTCACAGCCGAAGAACGTTAGCACTCTATTTTTAAAATTGCTTTATTCTTGTTATTTTTTTGGTTCACTTTTGAGGACTAAAATATAAGTTGAGAGACTGGCGTCATTGAGCTTATGTAGTAACTTATGAATTTTGATGCAGACTAAAAAAACAATCCTCAAAAATTTCATTTAAAAAAAAACTTTCTATTAAGAGAAAATAGTGTAATAGTCACGGAACGTATCCAAAAACAAAATTGAAACCCGTGTAAATATTTTGTTAGATAGTACAATACTTTTAACAGTAGACGTAACAATATTTTGCAGGTTTCCTGAAAATATCTGAAACCGGATTTCGCCGTCCGTGCCGTCATGGCCGATTGATGTAATCGTATTTACATCTTTACAGACTCTGTACAGCCCAATAATGGACTCTTTATTGGAATTACCATCCTGAAATTTCTCTCAAAATTATGTAAAAAAATATTCCGAATGAACGATCTTTATGTTTTTTTTTGGGGTCTCGCTACTCAAGTAATCTTTCGTTTAAGCTTTTGATGTACCTATATCCTATTAGATTCATTGATGTCACTTTTTTTAAAGTCATTATAGTATGTCATATATCAGTCAATTTATTTAAAAAAAGTATCTTCATCGTGTCAAGATAAAGTAGAACAACAAATAGATACTACTACCAATTAATACAACATTCAATAAGCCGTAAGATAACGCAACATTTATCTAGGCACATTCACCAATTCAGCAAAAACATAAAAAAGACAATCGATACCAAAATCCTTTGTTTATTGTAGAGAATGGAACGTATTCTAAATTCAAAGGGCACCGCGAACCGTGTATTTTCCTTATTTTTCCGAGGTTAACGCACACCGAGTGTAACCAAAGGATCTAAGCTTATAATCTTCGAACAAGTCGCTAAATGGACTTGGCTTGGCTCAAGCCCAGGCCGAAACCAGGCAAACCAGCCATGTCCAAAGCTAAAAGGTGAACAGAATTATGCAAATTTTATCATACTCTTTGTTCCGTTCCATATGCTATTTACATTTTATTTATTTGCTACAAAATAATGTGGGGTTACCGCAGGTCGGTTGGACGGGTGAACGGTTTTGTTTTAGCTACGTTAAGTTGAATCAGTCCCTGTACAAAGAAATAGTTTTATTAGGTATTAACTTCAGTGTAGATAAATTGTAGTAAAGTTCTCATTTTATAGGAAAAATATGTACGTTCAGTATTTTGGGTGTAATGATTTCATGATAATACATCAGCTGCTCAAGTTTTATATTTTTGTAAATGCTTTTGTATACTATTGTCTAAATAAAAACATTTATGCATTGCTGTAGAACACATATATTATATGGTATAGGTAAGGATAGAAACTATGTGCAAGGTTGTAAATTGTGTAGATTTACGGACGCTGCACAAGAGCTGCAACCTGACAGTCGCCAGATGGGCACCATGCTGCATCGCCATTATAAACCTCTTGATCTCAGTGTGCGTGTGTGGCCCCACAAACACACACACTGAGATGAAACTGAACTTAAACTATCTGAAGTAAACTTAATATGAACATCACCCACATTCTAAAATCTAACTTTTTCTATGTTCCATTTTACGTCCAGTTCTGTACCTACTTATCTATGCACACAGAATCTTTGAAAATATATTTATTTTATTTCTCAAATCACTGCCAATATAACTCCTAGAAAACACTCATAAAAACACGAAAGCAGATTCATAAAATTATTCGGTACTGTCATAAAAAGAACAAGCAGAAACAAACATCTGCATCTGCATTTAAAACGTTTTCAGAGTCGAAAACGAAATAAGAAACAGTAAATACGAAAAACTTACTTCTTTCATATTAAATTCCATTTATAATAGAAGACAAAAGTGACCCACTGAGAAACGTACCTACTTAAAACTTTTGAACAATTTCTAGATTGACCAATTAAGTTAACACTGTGTTAAATCTCTGCTGGGAAGAAACAAGTATTTCATTTCATCAACTATCTGTGAAAAAAGGCCTGATTCGTCTATTGTTATACCAAAATAGAGATTTTTAAACTTCTCGGATAGAGATAAATTGATATATTCTTTCAAACGTCCGTACCCCATAAGCGCTTCAGGAAAGAGTCTCAAATCTTTTATTATAAAAGAGATACATCCTATACGCGCGCTAATAAGCCTTCTATTTGTTACATTGAATAAATATATGTATATCCTCAATAGATTGTTATAGAAGCTATCTATCTTTCATTATCCATCATTAGTGTAAACAAGTTTGTAAACAAAACCGACTCCTTGCTCCGGCTTTTCTGAACTTGGACCCATGGGTATAGAGTTCCTACACTCCATCTTAGTACAGGCGATCAATTCATTTCATCGTACCCTCTGACGTTCTAACACCCTGTGTTTGAGTATGTTACCGATGCCACATTACATTTTTAGAAACAGGAATATATTTTTTTTCCCTTCAGAACATTTTTTTTGTTTTATACTGAAACTATTTTATGTTTCCATCCAGGTAAAGTTTTAACTTTATTTTTATGAGTTATACACCAAAACCTAAACCAATGGTATGTCTTATTTAAAGGCACTGATTTAAAGAGGCAGTTGTAAATAGCAGTTTTGGTAAGTTAAAAATTATAAATGGCACGTTTAATAACTAGTTCAGCAGTTAAAACTAGGCAGTAAAGTAAACAAAAATGAGTAATATAAAATAATGAAATGGATCAGTGAATATATAATTGAGCAGGAAAATAATTAAATGGGCGGTAAAAAATATTGAACGAGCGGTTACGTGTGGGCAGTAATAAATCGGAATTTATCGGTATGAAATCTCATTCTAAACAGTAACCTACTAAAAACAATATCTTTTTTTCTATTAATGCAAGTCGTGTCTGGTGTAGGAGATCACAGTTTTAACCTAACCTAACCAAAAATCATATTTTTGCCTTAATATTTTTTGGGACCTATTTTTTTTTCTGTTGTTTAAATATATATAACCGCTCATTCCATCATTTTTACCGCTCATTCAGTTATTGGACTGCTCAATTATTTTAAGAATTGACATTGTATGATAAAATAACCGACTAATTGATTTTTTATTACTGTCCATGTTTTACTGTCGCAATAATTAATCAACCGCCATTATAACTGCTCAATATGTTTTCCAACTGATCATAATAACATCTCGAATATTTAAACAACAGCTCAAAAAATTAGTTCCCTTATTTAAATAACGCCACATTTTATAGTAGCGCAATTTCATAATATTTCAGCAACTTTTCCAATCCTGAATTGAGTTGTCTACGTAAGTATAGAACAACCGTATCCGAAACGAAACATCTTTGTAGCACAATAACGTAGGTACTAAAGTAATCTTGTTCACCTGAGGTTGTGCCTCAGACAGCTGCTCTTACGTGAACAGTATATCTAAATCACATAATTACTCCTGTCATTAATCAGTCCGTTAATATTAATTAATCTGACAACATGTCAGTCAGCACCTCACTCCGAAATGATATTTAGCTATTCAGCTAATGCGACTGGCGACGGCACTCCCAATTAGAGTTCAACTTACTTCTTTAACCAAAATGGTGATTGCTCGGATATTTTAAAGACAATTTGGACGATGTTCAAGTAAATTGGCTACGAACACGAATCTGAACAGATTTAGACACCGCTCGATTTTCTCGTTTGAAATTCTTTCAGTCGAAAGGCCTTTGCTAATGTTACGATGAAAGAGGAAATGCAAAGTGCAAGCTTAAAACAGTTATCACTGGTTTAAAACCGATGCATGATCTGAACTGCATATAAAATGTTCTGTTCCGACATAGTCGTGTGTGCGCGACTCAGGTGTCGTCTGCTTTTACTCCACTTCACAAACAAGCGAAGATCCGCCGTAGCGTGGCGTGCTCGAAAACCTACAATTGCATAACAAAAATAAACAATTGTGCAGAAACGAGCATTGCCTTTGTGTGGGCTTCGTCTTGCCAGGTGAAGGAAGCTAAACAATGGTCTGTTGAATCTAACACTCAGGCTCAAGCCCCTAAAGTCTACTGAACGAGACAATGACTGTGAGAATATGGGCTCGAGAGAAACGTTCGCGTCTTGTTACCGCGAACGTTGTTAGTTTTATGAAGGAACTGAAATAACCCTTTGTACTGGCTTTTTATATTGCTGCTGCGGCATCTTTCGGGGCTCTTTACATGCCTTCTATGCATACACAATTAGACACGTCAATCGGGTTTTATTGTTGAGGTTTTGTTCGCAATTTATTCTCCTTATAATACATTGTTGTTTTGGCCTGGTTTATTATTTAGTTAGTCTTATTCTGTAGTCAAATCCTATCCCCTAATGGATACCTGCAGGTTCCTATTACATAATCTAAACAAAGCAGCGAAGGCTTGACCAAACGATAGTTAGGCCGATGATTGAAAGGGGACGCATCTAGCCGCTCGGTGCGCAAACACTAGAGTTGTGGACAATAGACCAAAGCGACTGTTTGTGCTATCGAATGGATACACTTTTGCAATTAGCGTAACAATCGGACGCCGTATACGCCGAGTTTTTAGTCGGATTACATTTATATTTTCGTGTAGGATGACCAAATGAGTTCAGGAGTCAATTGGAAGTGATAAACAGTACTGTCTTATTTTGACCTATATTAATTAAGTCCGATTAGGTCAAACATTATATTTGTATGACCTAAAACCGATAGATATTCAAGTTCAAGGAAGCTTTCTTTTTGCTTTTTTTCTTTCAATTTGACATATTGTATCTGTAGATAATCTAGCTAAAACCACATGACACTTACGAGTTCAACTCAAATCTATCTATCTTAATAAGTTAAAATCCACTACCGAGTAATAACATTCCCCTACTCCCTTGAACCATATTCCTGTTTATGTATTTCTATTTAGAATTCCCTTAAAAAGCGTGCATTTTCCAGCGACTGATAATATAAAGTTGAGTTGTTACTCCGCCGTTAAAAGTTTTAGCGGCAATCCGGCGCACGGCACGCGAATTAACTAAGCTTGAGCGACGTACCTATAGCCTGACACGATTGTGTTTAAAATGTAGACACTATAAGAACATTATTTAGTTATTTATTTAACTATTAATGTGCACACACACAAATATATTTGTCCTGTATGAGGTGTACAATAGTCGTAGGTAAAGTATGTAATAAATAAATAACATATGATCAGGTGTGACAGGTCATTGCCGTCCTAAATATATTGTCGAAAAGGGATGGTGCTCTTCGACCTATATAGCTTCGTCTCTCTCTCACAACGGAACCATGATGCCGCATTAGCACGCATAGTAGGGGGCGGAGTTAAAAAGTATTATAATATTTATAGTTCAAAATGTACTTAGGTTGCTTATTTCTGGAGATATCTCCTCCTCCATATTTGCACTGATACTGTTAATACTTTATTAAATACTAAAAGACATTGTTAGATCAATTTTAGACCGTTCGCGTTACAGTAAACTTGCTGATTAATATCGTTTCTTGTGTAACAGTTCTGAGTCTCTCTTAATAAGGCTCTTTATCATTTGCTGTTTTTTTTCAAACTTGTCATTCCTGGCTTTGCTAGCTCTATAAATGATAGAGTACTAAGAAGGTAGTTTTAGATAGAAGATTTCTAAATGTGTGCGCCAACCGGTACTGGGATTGAAAGGCACACATTACATGTCAATAGGTCAACGCTCTACTAGTCTCTCTCTCATCATCTCTCATCTCATCATCTGGCTAGCCTTTTCCCAACTATATTGGGGTCGGCTTCCAGTCAAACCGGATTCAGCTGAATACCAGTATTTTACGTGAAGCGGCTGCCTACCAGACCTCCACAACCCATTAACTAGGTACGCCGGTACTCCTTGGCAAGACTGACGTTAGATTATCTGGCTTCTGACAATCCGTAACGACTGCCAAAGATTTACAAATGACAGCCGGGACCAACGGCTTAACGTGCTTTCCGAAAACCAACCTCGGCTAGCGTTGCTTAACCTTGAAGATCGACCCGTGCGGCTGTTATTATTTAGCCACGAGCTCCTCACTCGCTAAATGATGCAAGAATGTTGTTTGATAATAAGATCATGATTATGTTTGAGAAGATTTATATTTAAAGCACAAATGTTTGCTAGAAAATGTCTTATAGTATTCAGTCTGTATTGAGACAATCCATCCACAAGCATATAAAATTTTTATCATTGAGTAAAATAATACCATAGTAGTTGCGTTTTAGCATGGCATTGACGGCCATTGACCCAACAATATATCTATTAACATTTCTCATTTAAAATCGAACTGCCCTCCTACTATGACGTGCCAATGCCCTTAGGATTCCGTTCTGAGAGAGAGACGGAGCGACACAGGACTCTATCGCGCTCCTAATCTTTTTAACTACGTAATGAAAAATAATACACTGTTTATTGTTAACGATCCTATGAAGAGGTTCTTTATTTTTCTATGCTAAAACGAAACAACTACATAAAGGTTTTAGGAAAAAATCTTCTTAATAATAAGCGTAGTAGCAGACCCATCTGAAATAAATGAATTTCTGAGAAGTTTATTTCTTATTTATATTTATTCTAGGTAGAATAGAATAGAAATACTCTTTATTGTATACCATACAACAATTACATTAGAAGCACACAAATATAAGGGTGTAAGAATGGGTGGTCCTATCTCGAAAAGCAATATTTTACAGACAACCTAGCCTAGTTCTGTATGGTGTCAAGACGTAAAAGAATAGCACCGTCCCATCACTTCCCGTGGGTGTCGTAAGAGGCGACTAAGGGACTCAGCAGATGACCAGAGAATGGGCAGCAGCATTCTCTATACATTGCAACAGCAACACTGCGATCGCCAACCCACCTGCCAAGCGTGGCGATTATGTTAAACCCCCCCTTTTGGGGGAGGCCTATGTCCAGCAGTGGACGTATTTTGGCTGATATGATGATGATGATGAACCTAGCCTAGTCTAGCTAAATCATCTGACAATAGCCCATAGAGCCCAAGCCCTCTTAAGTAGATACTGATGATTCTGCCACAGGTTCACCCTTAACTCCGACTTCCCCCACCAAGTTAGCTTTAGTTGTCACTTACGGCACCCATGGGAAACAGCGTATGTTTTCAAAGCCGGAGCGACACGGTGTTAAACTAGTGGGTAACTTAATGACTTCTTGGATAAGTCATTCTACAACAAGTTTTATCTACCCATTTTTAGGGTTCCGAACAATCGTATGAAAAAACAGAACTCTTATAGATTTAGCCTGAACCCGATTCACTTGAAATTTGGTACACATATAAACGTTTCCAAACGTCTTTTATAATGCGCACAGCAAAGGAGTGGAACTCTCTGCCTGCGTCTGTGTTTCCGAACGCATACGACCCTAATCTCTTCAAAATTAGAGTGAACAGGCTTCTTCTGGGTAAGCTCGCTCCATCGTCGACTTTGTCTCTGTCATCTATGACCTAGACTAGAGTCAAGAGCAAACCCATATTAAATTAAAAAAAAAA
>NDFZ01005470.1:830183-904153 GCA_002192655.3 Mamestra configurata
GAAAAAAAAAAAAAAAAAAAAAAAGAAAACACAACACAAGAGACAATCTATGAAATTACCGCGCCAAACATTTTGAAAAAAAAACAGATAAATAGTTCTTTACTCATAGATTACAGGAAACCTATAAGAAGTAACTGGTTTGAAACTAACATGTTAAAAAAATATGATTCGGAACCCCTTGCGCGCGAGTCGCACTTGTTGTACGGCGTACGCTCGCCTCTCGAGCATTGGTGGTCCATGAACTGAGGTGGCCTAGGGGAAACGACCGGGGCTTACAAGTGGTAGGTTTAAAGACAGGCGACGACTTTACTTTGCGTAAATTATTTATAACCGCTCTCAAAACGATTAAAGAAATCATGAACTCCTAAGAAATCGAGATCAAGAAATTCGAAGACATCCTCAGAGAGCCTCTCACAGACAGACATATGTCCCAACAGAAAAAAAAACATTACAGACTGATTATGCTCATACCTACCTAATTTTAATAAGAAACCCACTCAATTAAAAATAAACAACTGTCAAATAGTAGCAGGTGTAACCAACATAATTAGCCCTAAAGCTTAATTTAGTGAAAACTATTTTATGCAAATAAATGTAGCTAAATATTGGATATCTGACACGAGCAAAATAGCACGTGTCGGATTCCGATCTGCAATAATTCATTGAAAAATATTTGAATTACCACAGCTACCAAATAGCCATTAAATTAATTTACATAAAATTTCGTTATTTGCAATAATTATTTAATAGTTGAAAGTTTCATAGAAACACTCGGATTCTGATTAAACGTTCCTAAAAAAAACGTTAATAAAAGATTCTGTTTTTAGTTTTCTGAAGATTATTTCGATAAAAGGTTCAAAGAGGCCAATTGACTTTAAGTATGTTTGAAAAGAATAACTATGCTAATGTATTATTTGTTTATTTTTACCCGACTGCGCTAGAAGGAGGGTTATTTTTTTCGAGTGTAAGTGTTTGTTATGTTTTTTCAAATACATTTGTATGTATATTTCTTTGGCACGCTCTGTAGCCTAAACGGCCTGATGTATTTTAGCTTAAAAGGTGTGGTTAGATTCGTTTTAAATTTTCAGAGTGACAAAGTATCCTGTGTTCAATTTAACCATTTTAATTCTCAATCACAAGATAAACTTAAAGGACACTAAAATTATTAAAATATACGACATTAAAACTAATACTTTGTTAAATTCAACAAACATTCACCCTAATTTTTCCGTAAGTAGGCACCAAAAATACAGTCATCAGGTGATGTCAAAATGATAATTTATCACCACAATTTGGAATGTCTTAATCAGAGATACCTGGTACACACGATTGTACAGTCTGTCGCTTCGACGCCTAACAACACAAGATTGACGTTACGTGTTCGCGCCTTGTTACCTCCATGACGTCACATCCGCTCGCTCCTAGCATCTTGACATTTCTTAACGTGCACCCTCGCCCTTATATGCCGATATCAAAATGTTTTGCACCTCTGTGAAAATGGATGGTAAAACAAAATATACTCATTTGATTGACTCATCATTTTATCTTGATTTTAAAATTTGAACTGTTTTTGTAAAAAGGTGTTATATCTATTTTTCTTGTATCTAAATAAGTTATATGTGGCCGACTTCTTCCCTTTTCTAACTTTAAGTTGAATTTATTACAAGTATGTTAAAAGTTTTAAATAAAATAAGATACTTGTCAATGGTAAAATTCTCAAGTAGCAAAAGTTAAATAAGTATAATACAACGTTCGTCGTACTCATAGCAGTCAAGCTTAAGAGTATGGCATTCAAATCCTTTGATGTTCTATTTTGAATGAAATTCTTCAAACAAAATACAGAGAAAGTATTACGAGAAAATACGTAAGTTATATTCGTTTGCTTTTCTCGTCGTAACAAAAGAATTCCTTCGTTCGGGGCAGCCCTATGCATGTGCTCGTCGGAGCTTTCCGCGAGGTAGCACAGACTTAACAAGGCTTTATATTAACGCCTCTTCAGATGTAAGCTAAGCCGATACGATTAGTAACAAAAATAATTCAATCGCTTTAAAAACAACTACCCTTTATAAAAGCAATAAAGCTATGTTTTGAATTATAGTATCGTAGAAACCCTTACCATGATTTTCATGAACTCCAAATTCGTATAGCGTGTCCAAAAAAATAAATAAGCAATGTTACCAATAGCCCCTTATTATACCAACAAAGTAGGCAGCAATATTGTGGCGATATGTGGCTATGTCGGGACTATTTTAACCCCAATTACAAGCCCAAACACGACATTAGAACCGCCAAATATATTCGTATCGGCAGACTGGAATTAACTAGAATAAACATACTATAACAGTAGCTTAATTATTTCGAACATAAATCTTAAGATATTTACTTATTATGACTTTCTAATTCTAGGTTGACTGGGTCTGGCGTCACGCTAGGGCGGTGTAACAAGCTAAAATAGTGCTTTAATTTTATTCTGGATTGCCAAGGAAATGAACAAAAGCCATTTACGGTCGAGTTATTCAATAATGAAGTGCAGCTGCCATGCATATCTGAATGTTCGTAGCAACGATAAGGTTTTTAATACGAGATACAATTACAGGCATAAAGTGCACGGAGTAATTTAACTGCATACGAGTTACCGGCATAATTAAGACCAAAAACAGTACGTAACTAAAGGTTGTAAGTATTTTTATAAATATTGCGAACATAGTAGGTACTTACACTTCATAAAAGTTCTCTATTTAATTAAAATCGCACGCGTTTTTATTCGGAGCGTGATAATCTGATCTCACGTGTTTTCCTGTCTCTTCAAAACAACGTGTTACGTAATTAATATTAGGTAATCAGGACAATAGCGGTTTCCCTTTTACTTATACTTTACCGGTAACCTCTGCCATTGTTGTTTGTGGCAATAACATCTATTGTGCCCCTATTGCGTATACTGAAACCCCACAATATTTATATTTGTTCACCGTTTTATTTGTTCATACTGAATCCAATGCAGCTTTTCATTAATAGTATTACAGTGGTATAGGTAGGTACATTGAAAAAATCCATTACACAGTTTATATTCAGATTCAGATTCATTTATTTGCAATTAATAAATATAAAAAAGAAAAATATAAAAAATTGAATTCTTTTTCTGGAT
Source organism: Mamestra configurata (assembly GCA_002192655.3). Lineage (NCBI taxonomy): Eukaryota > Metazoa > Arthropoda > Insecta > Lepidoptera > Noctuidae > Mamestra > Mamestra configurata. The sequence goes on from NDFZ01005470.1 coordinate 833,329, forward strand.
CACTTAATATGGGTACTATAATGTAGACCGTACAACCTCGTATAGCCTACATTTTAGTAGCTATCTTTGTTTATATCCGCGTCTCAGGACAAAGGCAGGCAGGATATTCCTTTTCAAACAAGCTTTTCACAAGAATTACTGTCCACACGAATAGGGTGACCGCAAACCGCAAAGCCCATTTGAATTTCCGCTAGAAGAAAATACTGAACTACAACAAAAGTATAAGAAAAAGATTTTTTATACATTATATCCAGAATACTATATTTATCGTAGTATGAAGACCGCCCATTGTTACTCCTATAGAGGAATGCGGAACAGGGTGTAAGGTCCCTCATACATCCACTGAAAAGGGAGGATCCTCCGACCAGACGGTTGTTGTATCTGGTAGGCAACTGCCCGATGTTTGATATTCGGACTGTTGTATATGTTCAAATCGCACGGAGAACTTTGCTTGCGCGATGCAGGATTTCGTTGGTAGTTCGTCGCTGACAAGATAGATGGCATTGCGGTTCTTTTTGCCGTACAAATTTCGCTTCTTAGTAGGGTGTGTGGCGGCATTGATGCCACCCTACTACTTTTTTTAACTTCTTTTTTCATTTTTATGGTGTATAATAAAGAGCATTTCCATTTTATTATATTACTATTACCTTTTAAATACTCAACAGCTATGTTTCAAGTCAAAAAGAGAACATCTTCACAAACCATAGTTAAAAAAACACTCTTAATTTTTCACTAAAGCAGGCAATTGCCAACCCTAGTGCCAGGTAGCTCCACACCGAGTTTCGAGCACAACGCGAACCCTTTCGTTATGCACGCCGCGATGCAAAAATAGTTTTTTTTCACCACAGTCAACATTATTTGCCTACTTGATCTCTTTACGCTTTTTTTGTTCCTGGCTATTTATTAATTTACAACGGAACAAATTAGGTTTTGTTTTTGTAATGAAAGTAAACCTTATTTACAGGAGTAAGTTGTGACACTTGTTTGCTATTCTGTATCTGTATTTACTCGTTAGTTACACATGTAACCTTTGATACCTGGAGGTTTAGTGAATAGGTTATTTCTATGCATGCGTGCTCCATCAACAACCACATCATCGCTTTCAATCAGCTGATGGTCAAATGCGAACCTATCAATAATTAAAAAAAAACCTTTTTAAAACACCTTACCTTACCTTTTTTAAACAAGTTTTTATTTAAATTTTTAAATTACTTTAAACCTTTTACTATCAACTTATAACCTCATTACACAATTTATATGATATAAAAGCTTGTCGCGATATTTAAGTACCCGTATTTACTTAGTTTGAAAATTTTAATAGTTTAAATCAATCACATCAAGTTATTAAATTTACTTGTATATCTACACAAGTAAATCTAATCTAATTTGTCAGGGTTGCGGAATTTATTCGAAAGAGTCACCGCGGCCCTGGAACGCAAAGGGCTTTAGAAGGAACACGGATGGGTTTTAGTCAGTAAGAGTCTGACACGCCCTTCCGCTCCACCCAGAACGGAAGAAGTCATTCGATGTAAAAGCTTGTAAAAAGAATGTAATGGAACCAATAATTCAAGTCTCGAATGAATACGCTTACCTAGAAGCGTGCTCCATCGACGACCATGCCATCACTTCAGGTAAGGTAGTGGTGAAACACCTGTCAAACATAAAAAAAATTAAGAATGTGTGCGGTTTAAGGAACAGGAAAAACAATTTCAGAGAATTTGAAAGAAAGGTCATCGCGTGGGGGTAAAATGAGAATTAATTGAAGCATTAATTTAAAATGGGTAGCTGGGCTTTTCAATTTGAAAATAACAATAAAACCTCACGCTTGTAATCCTGGAAGGGGTAAGCAGACCTATTCTCGAAATTACTTAAATTATCATAGGTAGCCTATTCCATCGAATCTCTTTAATCGTAATCTAATTTCATCGTAATTACTATCGAACTAGCAGAGGACACAGTTATATGGAAACGGGAAAGCCTTTGCTCAGCTGTGAGACAAAATAGGCTAGATAGATAGATAATAGTAGATTACGCACCGAGGGTATAAAGCAGTGTCTTATGTCACGGGCGTCATATTGAATCCCGAACGCAATGAGTTAATAACAGAATCCTGAATGCAGCGAAAGCTGTGCCTCGTCCACTGCAATAACATTGTACTGAATGTCATTATAACCCGCCGGGCAATAATATGATTTGAATGACCTGCAGGTAGCAGTGCAAGCCGATGGGCGCCACTCGCGGGCTATAATGACGTACTTTAGGTTAGGTTTGCATATCATTTGACGTTTTCGTACAGGTGGTGTGAAAACCCTATAACTATACTTCACCACTCATACTCATACTATACTCATTCCCAAGCAAAGGCGTCAAGCTCGAGCTGCTTATGAGAATTTTCTACACAAAAACCCAATAACACTTTCCGATCTGAAGATCAAACCAAAAATCTAACACTCAATAGTTCTTTGAACTTATGCCTAAATCAACGAGACAATTCCCGAAATCAATTTATTGAAAAATTTCATCAAATTAGCTTCAAATAATCCCTCTGCAGAATACTGCATGCAAACTGTATTCCGACTGGGTCGTAATGTGAAGCTAGATTGTAAATTGACGTTCTCAGACATCGTCAGTTCACTTCATTGGCCGTCGACATCGTATTACGTAAGCATGATAATCAAGCCCATTATATGGATCAAAATGAAGGTTCTATCACATTACAATACAATTTACTGATACAATTTAGTACAGCAATAATATATTTTCTTATAGGTAGTAGTGTTATACCATGTTACCGTGAATATCGTCGATAAATTATATATTTGCTACCCCAAAAGTTAACTGTGACGAATGATTTGAGTAACTATAGGTACGCGTGCGTGCCCCACAAACATATGATTTAATAATACACTAACATTACAAGTCGTGGGTTCGTCGCTTTCCAACAACTTTCCATGTTTGACGACTATGGCATTTATATAATATTTCTCTATTAAGCTTATTACCCAACCAGACTCCTAATCCGCAGTCGTTGTTTATAACACGAGGTCAATTGGACTGAGATAACATTTCGTAGGCACTTTTTACAGTTACACAAAAATGGAAATTGAAATTAAAAGAAAATGTATTACTGTTTTTCATGTTTCAGCATCATGAATAACAAATATACCGAAGCTAAATGTCAAACGTACCGAAAGTTTTGAAACGAGCACCTGTGCCTTTTACACCACTTACAACGATAACCATATCGCTAAAAACAACAGAAACGATTTTATATTTAATTCCTTCCCTACCTTACAATATTTTCGGCTTATGTTACAAAATGTTTCAATTCTATTTTTAGAGTATAATCCTCAACAGTCATTTCAAACAATTCATATGAACCGTGACTCGTATGGTATTATTTAAAATAGAAGTTTAAGATGCAAAAACTGCGATATTTTTGTGACAGCTAAAACGAATATAACTAACAGCAACAAAATTCGAATCCCTAAAAACTCAAAAGCAAAATATCACAATTGGTAGACTGTTCTAAATAGAGACCTATCACAAAACCATGCTGTAACAAAACATTTCAATGGAGTGTACTCGGTTTAAAAAAAAATAGTATAGGCTATCAGTAAGAGCACTCCAGCGTCCACCTCGTATTATGATTGATAACAGCAATGAGTGGCAGGACCAAAAATTTTCGCTCGGTCATCTCACTCTCAGGCCATGACGAGAGGGCCATGAATATATTTCTAAAAAAACCAGCTATCTCAATTTCATTTATTTTCGTCTCCCTGGAAGCTTTACTTTTCAGAAACAGGAGATTCACTTTCGGTTGATATCAGGAAAATAAGCGTCATCCAACGTTTAAATATGTACAAAGAGATGGTTTGAAATCCACATGTGACTACTGTTTCAACTAAGTAGCCGAATAAGAACCTCTGGGATTACCTTTCCTAGACGAATGTGCGGAATAAATTCCGGGAGTTCTTTGAAATAATATCTCGGGAAGCAATAAACCAGTAAGTTGGAACATACTCCGGAGAAATATACCAAAGTTTTCAGCGCGAGTCGTAACTCTTGAATACTTAGCGTTGAGGTAATAATTTGTGTCTTACTTCTTATATCATTGGCGTATACTTAAAGTGAGAAACGAATACAGGATAGTAATCCCGTAATTAGCACATACACTAATCCACGATAATCTTGATACAATCGATCATCTAAACAACTTCGACCATATGGCAATTTGTAAACGAGAAACAACTAACTGACGCGCGCTGTTGACAAATTGCGACCGGCCCAACTGGTATTCTACTCTACACCATAGATTGGTGATAAGCGACCAATTTGAGGAGGCGCCACGACGGGGTACGGAAGTCGTTATTACAGTAGGCGGTGCGACTCAGCAAATTGCACCCGAACACGCCATCTGAACGTGACAGCGCTGTCGAACACATTCCTTATTTGAAACGTCTCAGCGTGACATTCGTACTGTATGGGTATTACGAATATCGAAAATCGGTGCTAAGTTAGACGCTACGCAAGTACACGAAAATGTAGGAATTTAAATAATAATACTAAATCACAATTTACGTATCAACCCCGTCTAATGCTATTTTGACCGCAAGTATTAAGCAATAAAAAGTTTGGTAAAACCGCTACGAATCTGTAAGTATTTCGTAGCACGCGCGCTACGTACAGCGCTACGGGGCTACGGCCGGAGCTACAAGGCCAGGCGACACGTGATTTTCAAGCACGCATTGTTTCAGGTGTATTAAAGAAATGTAAAAAACTATGAAATTCAACACTAGTGATCGCCCAAGGGTCGCCATGTGACTGTGTTTATTTTTCAGTTTGAAATCCAAATCTCTCAATCCTCCTCTGTGCGCAATACGCTTACCATGAATACAAAGTTTTTTTCTCGCGTATTCTTATGATATAAAATATCCTATTGTTAAACGACTCAGTCCACAAATATGGGTCCTTTGAGAGTCAAACCATTATCACGTTATTATTAGATTTGCTTTGACGCAGTTTAATATTTCAAAGCCCACTCTGCAACACCCTGTCAATGTGACAATCATCGGATGTCCAACAATACATTTTGATCAGGCTGTGGTTATTTCCGTCAACTACTCTTTGAATTGCAGGTTCTCAATACAGTTTCCGTGTTGAGTTCACTGAAACAATTGAATTCACTTATTCCTTTTTAATATTTCAGTTTGACGGCCGCATGGATCGGTATTTAAGGTTATACAACGATTGCCGAGTTCGGTCTGTGGATGACCATTTTAATATACCGTGATTCCTCCGCGCCTCAGAAAGTACGTTAAGCTGTTGGTCCGGCTGTCATTTTTAGATCCTCGACGGTCTTGAGGGTAGTCAGAAGCCAAGAAATTTGACACCTGTTTTGTCAAGGGGTAGGTACATGTTACCTAGTTACTGGGTTGTAGAAGTCGGATAGGCTACTTAACAGTATTAACAGGATTTGAGACTGGAAACCTACCCCAAAACAGTAAGCTAGCCAGATTAATTAATTTCAAGTTGTAGTACCTCTTCAAGCTGGAAGGGGCACTATGTTTTGTGGTGGGAGAGGTATATAGTACGTAGCAGTGGACATCCATAGGCTGCCCCCGAGGTATGAAACTGAAGAATTCAATTTGAGCTTGACCTCCTTTATCTTGGGAATGAATGAAATGATTTTTCAAAGAGCAAAGGACGCAACTTCAAAAGCCGACAAAATACATACGTTTGATTTTTTAATTTTTTAATATAGCGTTAGGAACAATTTATTAGCCGACTCCAAAAAATGAGAAGTCTATGTTCCTCGTTTTGTCTCTTTGAATTTCTCGTCAGAATAGACTTTTATAAAGAAGGCTTTTTTTCTTTATTTAAAAACGAAACGAAAACCACAGATCAATATCTGAACTGTTGAGTTTAGTATTATTGTAGACTATATTTGAAAGCATACGTATAACAAGTTTGAAAAAAAACGTTCATAAAAAAACCGTTTTTCTAAGAAATAGTCTATCTACTTATACTTAAGTAAAATAGCGTGAATTATTGTAAACTAAATTTGAAAGCATGCGTATAACAAGTTTGAATAAAAAACGTTCAGAAAAAAAACCGTTTTTCTAAGAAATAGTCTATCTACTTATACTTAAGTAAAATAGCGTGAATCTAAGTGACACTTGAAAACATTATCGGAATTACTCTCGGGACCGGCGCTGACAGTTTTACGAAAAAATACCTTTACAAGTGATGGGATCTAAAACGTTTTACGTAATTATACGAAGGTGTTTAGGTAACCGCCGCGTCGTGGCTGGCGAGGGACCTTCACGGTCTTGGGTACTGAGAGGATATCTGTAAAATGTCGAGTCTGTTCAGGAAAAACATCGTAAGCGACAAATTGCTCTTTTTACATGAATGGTTTTTTCTTTTCCTGATTAACAGGTTCACTGACCGCTGTACCAATAGTTAAACACAGCGAAGACCACGTGTGGATCATGGACTGTGAACTAGTCAAAAAATAGTAATTATGATACTATTCTTAAAATTTGTTAGTCATGCAACTACTTGATGTATGTATCTGTCACCGGAAAATTGCAGACTCCGTAATATTGTAATACATCTTTATTAGATTATAATGTCTCGATATATTGTGAAACAATCGTTTTTTATACAATAAATCCCATCCAAATACAATAGTTTCCATTATATCCGTGTCTTATTAAGAAAAAATAGTTTACAATTTCATGCGATATTTTACAATCTTACGGCGTTTGCAATTTTCTAGTGATATATCCATACTTATATTATAAATACTGAAGTGTGTCTGTCTGTCTGTTACTTCTTCACGCCCCAACCGCTGAACCTATTTAGATGAAATTTGATATAGAGATAGTTTGAGTCCTGGGAAAGGCCAAAGGATAGTTTTTATTCCAGAAATCATACTTTAAGGGGATGAAAGGAGTTGGAAGTTTGTATGGGGAATCAATAACCGTTGAACCGATTTAGATGAAATTCGGTATGGAGATAGATTATACCTTGGTGAAGGATATAGGCTACCTTTTGTAGCAATAAAAAGGCTTGACGGGGTTGAAATAGAGGATGAAGGTTTGTATAAGAGTATTTACGCACTTGATAAAAAATAAATAAACATATGTTACAAGCGTTATCGAAAAACTAGAATTTAAAAAATAAAAATGGCTGCCCAAAGTAACTATTTCACGCGGACGAATTGCGGGCAAAAGCTATTTATTGGTCTATATTTTTAGAAACCGACAATTTGTACTTTTTACAGGAAAGGGTTTCCTGTAAAAAGTACAAATTGTCGGTTACAATATTCTTCCTGAAAAGTATGTGTTCTGGGATGGATTTTGCTACGTTATATGAGCTCGAGATGGAATACCAGGTACCACTGCTACAATGAGTGACAATAGATTGAACATACTGTTCTATGTCTTTCTCATGTTTTGCAAAATATTGATGCGAGATGGACTTATTTGCTTGACAAGTACCGTTCGTCATCAGTGATGAAAGAACTTCAGTGGCCTCTCCAATCTAATTTCTTTATTTTTTAAGTGAAAACTTCTTTAGCGGCGTTGTGCACTTTTTGAGATGGGTAAATAATGTTAAACTCGCGTCAGGACACGTGACCTGATCGAAAATTCGTAAGACGGAGGCAAAGCTCTGAAGTGTTAAACTTTTTAATGTTATATAAATTGTCATGTTTGTGTACGATAGCGGAATAAATGAATATTATATTTTACCATATAAATGATAGTACTTTTATACTGATAATTAAAGCAATTCGTGCGAAATTATTCCCTAACCATTCCAAAATATCAAAAATGCTCAACGTTAATGTTCAAGTTTTCACTTCTGCCGGCACTCCCGGAGTGCAACCCGTTGTTTTTTTTCACTGCATCAGTTAAGTCTTGTTTCATGTCTGTAGTGTTAGCAGCGAGTCGTCAAGCCAAGTATTTGTGTTTTAGATATCCAAAACACAAACGACTATAAACTAGACTAACAACTTCTTACGTAAGTTCTACGAATAGAAAACATATTTTTCAAGGCAGGAGAGTCCATTTTTGCAGTAGGTACAACAAACGGTTTATGTCGTGTTATGACCGCCAATGTTTGCCAAACATGTTTCTATCCATTCACAGGGCGCTTAAAAGCTATCCGTATTGACCGTTCTCGTTCTACCCAGTTTCCTTACTTTTTTCCTCAAATATAATATCAGCTTAAGTATTACGTGATAAAAAATTTATTCTGTTATTCAAATAAACTAAGTTGCAGCGCCAATCCTTTGCGCGGCTGTTAGTAAGTAAAGTTGGCGCAAGTCGAACTTGCGAGAAAATGTACAACTTTGAGGATTTTACGGTGATTCAGTTATTTTTACATCGTTTTTGATAACCTCATAATTTTAAACTTACTTTTTGAACCGAAATCGATAGCAATAAATAATGGTTTTGTTATGTAAGTAACCTTTAATCTACCATCTGGTCATTCCAGTGACTATTGTTACAGTCTGAAAATTGCATTCCGTCCGTGTATTCAGCAGCTTTGTTTACTCTAGCTAATCCACTGTGACAACTGTAAGCATTTTGTACCTTACTATTGTCAGTCATGACCTTTAAACACATACATTACCTAACAAGTGCATAATTAACATTCTAACAAGCACCTCCAATAAATTTCAATGAAATAATTCGTATAAATTTCTATTTAGGGACGAAAGAATATCGGCTCTATTCGAAATTATTCTTAAATGGCGGTCGTATATTTTAATTAAGGCTCCGTGCTCATGCAGCCGTCGATAAGGCAAGTAGGACGGTAACGATATGGTGTTGACTCACAGTCGGGACCGTTGTGCCGCGTTTTATTTCACCTAATAACATATTACGCTAGGTTTGAAGCACGCGCCGAACCCGCGTAGTTTGGAACCCATGTAAATAATACTGATTTAACGACTGCTTAAAACGCTAGACGGTCAAATAGTTTCTGTTTTTTTTTTGGTGTAGTTATGTTTTAGATTTTAAATGTTAGAATTAAAAGGTAGGCAGGTGAAGTATTGATTCTAAACCTCTTTTACACACACTATACCAGTTATACCGCGCGGCTTCGCTTACCCAACCGTGTATTTTACACGATAAAAAGTTCTTAGCCACAGTGTAGCTTTCAATCAGTAAAAGATTTTTGGAAACCAATTATAACTTTTTACAAAATGTATCGACTAACTAACAGACAAAGTGAAAATATGTTTTAAGAGGCTTTCATTCAGCGACTGTCAAACGGCCAAGATGTACGGGATTTTCATGCGTTACCGAGACACGTGTAAAGTGACCAATCCGATACATTTGGAATTTTCGACAGTCGTTATTACTGATAAAATGTCACTTTTTCTAGGGCAGTGGTTTCCAACCAGTGGTCCGCGGACCATCTGGTGGTCCGGAAGGGTCAAAATAGGGTCTGCAAAAGGTTTAAAATTTCAATATTTTCACCTCAAAAATGTCACTGATGTAAACTGATTTTAAGTTTCTATCAGAAATGTTGTGTTTTCTATGACAATGCGCTTTACTTTTGATTACAAAGAATAGATGAATAAATAAGTTTATTTTTTCATTAACACAGCTTAATTTTCCTGTTGATTTCCGGTCCCAGCTTGCAACAAATAAATCAAAGTGGTCCCGGGTCAAATAAAGGTTGGGAACCACTGGTCTAGAGCTTAGGGGTCACCTCAAGAGAGAGGTATAAGTTTTTATCTACTTGCGACTAAATTTGCTAACATCTATACAAATAAATAAAATTAAAGTGTATGTTTGATATATCAAAATAATATCATCTTTATACTAAATACATATGAAAGTATTTACGATCGAACATCCGAAACGGCTGGACCGATTTTGACGGTACTTTCACTGGTAGGTATGTTATAAGGAGTAATTTAGGACTATCTTTATTTAAGAAAAAAAAGGGCCATGAAAATACTTTCACGCGAGCGAAGTCGCGGACAGAAGTTAGTCTAGAATAAAAACAATTAATATCAATGTGCAAAAAGGACGTCTACTGTAACTAATCACTTAGGAAAATCCACTATTTTATTTATTTTCATTAATCAAGACATTTCAAAACGTCGATGGATTAATTTGAACTTGCTCTTGACTCGTAATCCATTATGAAATAACAAATATTGTTATTTAAGGAATAAGTAAACAATATCGTTATTTTGTTATCTTAGCGCTTTCTTCCGGCTTTATTGGAAAGAGACTTAGCAGTAAGAAAATACTAATATTGAGTTAATATAGGTCAGTTATATTATACCCGTTTTTTCCCGTTCCTGTATAGCCTATATACTCATGAATGTAGCTATTTTTAAAATACAACAAAAAAAAACGATATTTCAAATCCGACTGGTAGTTCCAGAGATTAGCGCTTTCAAAAAAACAAACTCTTGAGCTTTTAGTATAGATATAGTACGTAGTTTATAGTTTTTTCATATGTAGTATATACTTTGTTGCACACCACATAGAAATAACTCAGGAAAACTAAAAATTACAAGTATACAACGAGCGGTTTTAACGCATCTCTCATAGACGACATCGAATGGGATGAAGAAAAACGGACCCTAACATAACTTAGGAAACGCATAGAACACATAAGCTCTAACCTATCAACTCTAATAAATCAATTAGTTCATTTATTTAATTACATTACCGAAAATATAATTCCATTTGCGCAAATTGCATCTCCTCGGTTAGCTAACGGTTACGAAGATTGCATAATTTTCTCAAGTCATTCTGGTAACTTCATCTTGTTCGCTTCCAGTTTCAGCTCCAAGAATTGTATCGACTCGGACAAAGTTTTCTGTACTAAAGCTTTATTGAAGTGTAAAATAAATTTTAAACTTGAGATACGCCATTAGAATAAAGAGCTGTGATTGAAAACAAGGAGAGTGGATATACGTAGTGCCTATCGTCATTAATCAATGCTGCATCATCTTACTTGTGAAACTTGATGTATTAAAATGAATATTTCCAGCAAGAGAGTATCTCCATTAACAATATTAAAACATAAAACATTGATGGCAAGTGGCGCCGCCATAGTTCGCACTAGAGGGGTCGGAGTGCTGACTCCACGCTCGGGCGCAGTGCCTGTGCAGCACTCGTGTACGTGTGGGGTATAGACAGTTAGGGAATGCGAGGGCTCTTCACCCCACGTATCATCCACGGATGGACGACCGCCGTAATGAGGGCGAGTTGCGTAATTTACGGCCAGGGGCGGTTATGAACTCAGGGTGCAACTGTTTGAAGTTATTACGCGTATTTGGACTGCGTGCACTAACTGAAAAGTTCCGTACTGGTTTCGTTTGACTGAGGTACAAACGGATTCAGCTTATTAGAAAGGAAACAACACTAAAACATACACACCACAATGAAAATACATATCAATCTTTACATTAACATTTTTTTTTAATTCTATATATTTTAACCGTATTAGGTAAAGAGGAGCATCCCTGGGATATGATTACATACGTTGTGGGCATGACCGCCACTTCCGAAAGCAGTAGCGCACATAAGAACGCACAGCCAGAGATTTTATCTCAGTTAAGTTATTACATACCATATCTACCCCATATGCATAAAAAATAACGGTTTGGAACTTTTTCTCTCCGCTTTATAGCGCTGACCAATTAAAAATATATGGTTGTATACATTGTACATATTATGTGATAGTTATTATCTCATCATCACATCTCTGCTGAAGACTGCTTTCTAATTAACAGTGTGTTACCATAATTGCTTGATATACGTAGTCTGAAACCCAGAAGTGTGACAACCCAGTAAATGGGTTGTGGACGTAAGAAAGGCAGCTCCATATAAAATTCTATGAAGCTTTTATAATGTGTGTCCCATAAATGTATGTAATGTGGGTCCCTGAGGTCCAGGACCATTGGAAGGCGTCGAAGGGGCGAAGCTAACTGGCAAAGGAGACACTTCAAATGGAATGGGCACCGATTGATTATTAGAACTAAATACACTACTCAACCGCGGTAACAGTTCTGTATGGTGTCAGACGTAACATAATAGCACCATCCCATCACTTCCCGTGGGTGTCATAAGAGGGGACTGGTGAGGTCAGGAGAGTCCTTTAGGACTCACCAGAGAAAGGGCAGCAGCATTCTCTGTGCATTGCAACAGCTACACTACGATCGCCAACCTACCTGCTAAGGGTGGCGATTATGGCAAACCCTCGCTCTTGGCGGAGGCCTATGTCCAGCAGTCCAGTACCTACAGCCAAGGATAACCGTGATTGGTGCAGGACTATTGCAGAATATTAAGACAAAAATATTAGGCTATGGGTTTGGGTGGTTTAGTTGACTAATTATATTATTACCTAAAACTATAGAAAGTCTATTGGTCCCTGTATGATCATTGTTAAAATACACTGCTATAAAAGCATTTGTACTATGTAGCTTCATTATTATTAGTATTTAGCTGCACCCGGTTGGACTGGAGAGGATTTTTTCTCCTACTTGGCCGATTTATCGCAGTATGTTATTGTAAGAGGGAAGAATGCTACAGCCTAAACCTTAAAAGCAACCATCATGTTGCCTTTCATGACAGAACGTATAAAGTGGAATGATGAAGATAGCACATATAGCACTGTTACTGACTTACTGATACTATCATTAAAAATCATATTGGTAAGTGAAAAGTTAAATTGATGATGCATGCAAGTTTCATTTTGCAGCCAGACTAGCAGTCCATTGTAGCAAACTATGTTATACTACACCATTTTGTATCAAAGGACTTGAACAACTTGCAAAGGAGGTCAGTTGCACCACAATATAATTATATTTTGCTCAGTCTTCGCCCCCAACACTGAAAGTTCTCACTGTCTTATAAAATGAATTCGATTCAGAGACTTTGTAAGTCCTAGAGCCAAATTGCGATTTTAATGCAAGCGAAAATAAAAAACTGACTTCTGCAGCGACATCGTTCACTAGAAAATCTAAATTTATCCCAAGGGAAGATACTCCGAACTATTTTCATTCCAACCCGTTTAACCGTAAAGACGTGAAAAGTAAAAAACAGACAGACTGACAGTTAATTCTATAGTATTGGTATGGATGTCAATTAAAAACTGAATATGTATATTTATAGAGATCTCATTAAAAACACCAAACGGTGCGTTTTAACATGCAACCAGCTCCGAAAATTATGAAAAAGAGTCCCAACCAACCCAAATCTAGATAGGTATATATGCAGCTTAGGGTTACTAGGTTACCCAAATGGATGTCACAGAATTTTTCACAGACTTTTCAGTAAGATATAAGCTGTCAATAGAACAAACTACTAGATTACCATTGACATTCAATACCGAAAGTCATAAAGCGATAGGTAAAGTTTTACGGGCCCGAGGCGTCCGTAGCTCATCCACCTCGAGCACACCCTTCTCATTTGTCAAATCAACAGAAATATATGCGTGAGAACTCATAGATTGATGGCCAGCCCTAGATTGAATTACATCTTGGTAAAACCTGACGAGGGTCTTACGTTCCATGCGGGTATAGCCGAGAACAAGAATAATATGAGAATTTGGTCGGATATCCGATATAAGGAAGACGTTCGTTTTGTCGGGAGACACGCAGTTATTTATTTGAAAAGTTCTTCAACTATCCCGTTTATAAATTGCGTCTTCTTAAGTCCCAAAAGGAACGCGAAAGTGTTATAATAATACGTAAATTTATCTCTCTGTAAAACAACGCATTAAGGTCTCGTAAGACGTCCGTCAACACGTGCTCACTAAATCGTTTAACACATGCACGGAACACTTGTTAACTGATCCCGCGGTCATAATAATAACACAATAAACAATTTACGTGATATCTCAAATTATCAGGGCACCATCTTCAATAAGTAAATAGAGCTTATCTCAAGTGTGTAGTTTAATCGGATGTTTATCCAACTAATTGGATTTTCCGTGCCCCCGCGTCCCGCCAAGGAACCCTGCTGTGTGAAACTGCACTTACACACTACGTGTACACTCCGAAGCAGTTTGCGTATAACTTGCTGCAATATTAATGTTGTTCCCATATTGAAACCGAACTGAAGTCTTGATCATAATAGTTTGTGGAGACGGAACTTTGAGGATACGAATCGAGTCTCATGAGGCCACTTCAAATAGAATACCAATTACGTCAATCTCGAGTAAAAAGGAATTCTAGTTTCGACCTTTTGACGATCATTGCACATCATGTCGCTCCAGTTGTTGCTGGCGGACTAACAAGCTGTTACAATGGGACATGCTGCAATATTTGAGCACAATATGTTATTGGTGCGATATTCGCGATATTTATATCAATAGACTGCTGTTGATATAATTCCGCGCTCTTACACTTGGGGATTGATCTGAATATACAAGTATGTGTATGTCAAACCAGTGATATCATTAATCAAATCCCAGTCCCAAAACAAAAAAAGTTTTCACGAGATCAAATTGCGACATCGTAAAATACAAACGACGATAGTTACGTAAATCTCTACTCATATAGAAACAATATTCAGACCCCGATAATTGTTTCATATCAGCGTAAACTATGTCAGCCATTGAAGGGATTAAAGGGGATAGAATAAAATAATTCCCCCGAGATGTAGGAACTTAATAGTCTAAGCACATGCTTACTGAGCTCCTAAACTAGGTGTTGCATATTCAACGAGCGATTTGCGTAAGTAAGCAATGGCTTATGTACATAACTAGATATACGACTCAGTGGAATCCATATTACATACATAGTTTGGTAAAGAATATGCCTGGTTCATAGATATGTTTAAAGTTATGACAGAGCTAAGATTTAAACTGTTTTGACAAAATCACTTCTATAAAAAATAAGGTTCTAGGTAATGATCAGATTGCCTTCTAGCAACAGGTGTTCGTGTATCTGAAAAGATTCGTTCATATCTTTAAGCGAGAAGAGTTTACCTACAGTGTCAGTCAGCCCGAATATACGGTGGCGTGAAGTTATTTCATGTTTGGTCTTTACATTGGTTTCCTTAACCTATATAATTGTTCGCTCCCTGCGAACACTTTTTATATAACATCAAAGTGAAGGTTCCCCCTCAAACAATAAAGAGAAACCTTAGTTTATTTTGACACAATATTAAACCTGAAAATCATTTTATACCGTTACGAAGAGTTGTTTTGTTACAAAATGTTATGTATTTTGACACTCCGATTGATTAAAAGCATGCATTCATAAAGGTACAATAACGTATCCGAACCATTCATATTGTACAG
Source organism: Mamestra configurata (assembly GCA_002192655.3). Taxonomy (NCBI): domain Eukaryota; kingdom Metazoa; phylum Arthropoda; class Insecta; order Lepidoptera; family Noctuidae; genus Mamestra; species Mamestra configurata. The sequence continues at coordinate 848,623 of NDFZ01005470.1, forward strand.
CTCAGGAAACACGTTTTCAGAAATATTCAAATAAATACTTGCAGTCAAGATATTTTATATTATTTCGTTTATTCAATTTTATAACTTATTTATATACTTTAAAATATTTATTGAAAAACAAACACAAAAAAAACATATTAAAATATAAAAGAAGTAGCCTACCGGTATCGGGAACAGGGTCCAAGGTCTCAAGGGCTCCAGAGAGTGGAACCTCCTAAGCCGTGTCCAGAAGTACTGCTTTCTGAATCAAGCCCTTGATCGCCTAGGCTGGTCCGGAAAGAGGTGGCGAGACGACCTTGATGTCTTCAGCAAGGGCTAGTGACTGAAGGATAGCGGTAAGAATTTGGGGAGGGACTTTTCCCAGTATAGAGCCAGTGTAAGCTAAATAAAAATAATATTTTTACAACCGTAGCTTTTCAGTATCTAACACGACCATGAAGCATGGAAATTTTTTTGAAAAAAAAAAATAACAGTCACAGGTCGTCGGCCAAAAATATTAGCAAAAGTATCAGGTACATTGCAAAATCAAATACTTACATATATATCAAAAACAATTTAGTTACTATTATAATTTACCGTTATACGTAATACTCGGTTGACTAAAGCCCAATCGGGCATCCTCTACTATACAAATTCGCCAAGTGGACCGGACGGAGAGCAAACAGCGCCGCTATAGATTTGGACGCTGGGCACTGATACCCGATCGACAGGAGACTTATGTACCTACCTACCCTGCTAAAGGAACATTGGGTATGTATACCAGCTCAAACAACCTTAGACAGGGTGATTGCATTAACGGGTAAATCAGTTTCTGAAACCGTAACTGGAAACTTTCTTCAAACCATTTGCAATTCTAGTTGGTAACTTTGGTTTGACTTTTGACATTTTGACGAAACAACAGACGAAAATTAATGGGGGCGGACAACAATATCGTCGGCAAGTAACAATAAAAACTAACATTTTTTTCATGCTAGAATAACTGTAACGTAAATTTAAACAGACTCTGTCAAATCATCATCTGCCTAGCCTTCTCCCAACTATATTGGGGTCGGCTACCAGTCAAACCGGATTCAGCTGAATACCACACTCTCTCTCTCACTTGAGACTCTGTCAAATATCACATTTTAAAAATACACAAGTAACAAATCAACGTAGATAACGAACTCGATCGAAACAACACCCATTTTCCCATTTTTCGGCGCGGAAACATCCTCAGTTTATTGAAAGTGTTGAAACAGATGAACACGCTACAATATGATTTAAAACCAATTAAAGGGTACTTTTTGCTGCCGTCCATGGGTTTGTCAAGCATTTCAATTAATTTTTTTCACTTGATCGATCAGTTCGCGCGAGAACAAAGCAATTACGACATCGGAACGTAACCGATAGCAATTAATTTGTTTTCGCCTCCGCGAACAACCGTCCGAACGCGCCCTTTGTAGGCGTCAATTCGACGCCTTTTATATTAAATTTTTGTTTGGATTGAACTTTACAGACAACGAATTCCTGTCCAGAATAACTTTTAGTGTTTTTATTGCCTAATAATCCGAAATATGTAGTTTTAACGAATCTGTTTTATTTGCGATCTTCGATTGGAAACTTGTTCGTGTTAAAGATGTTTTATAATAGTCAAAGTTTAGTAAAGTACTACGAATAAACAAGTTGACGATATTAAAATCTCGCAGATAAAATATTTCTTGAAATGCTGTTGACTATCCTATGGGCAGTTCGTTAAGCCAATTAAATTAATTACTATACAGGCCGTCCCAAGACTTTGCCACATGGAGGGAAAGTACTTTAAATACTGTAGATAAAAAAAATACTGAATGAAAACATCATGATCGATTTAAAATTATTTGAATGCAGTTTGTATTGTTTTAAAAATTTAAATCTTCATTCAGTATTTTTTTCTATCCACAGTATATAAGGTACTTTCCCTCCATACGGCAAAGTCTCGGGACGCCCTGTATAACAAGTTTTTCAATGTATTATTGATTTATGAAATCCAGTAATCCCGCACGAATAAATTTCAAACGTTTTGAACGCCATAAATAAAGCAATAGTCATTTCTATTTGCATACACAGATAATAAAAAGCGTATATTTAACGTCGCGCGGCTTCATAAAGAATTCCCCGATCCAGAAAATATGTATTTCCCTAAAGTAATTCTCATGTTGGGTAATATGTGTAAGCTGGGTTTAGAAGGGTAAATCGGGACGCAATATTTAAAACAAGCTTTTATGCCCGAGCAAAGACGGGCTTTCAGGAGACCAAAGAAAATACAACACTGTAGATTTACTTTTCAACGTGTATAAATTGTTGTTCAAAGGCAATTTTACTGGATTCTTTTTGTCTAATAAAACCTTAAAACATCACGCATCGTTGTTTTTGATGTTTAATACCTTAATGGTACATATGTTTTTAATAGTTCGATTTTATATACAAAGCGATTTGCGGAAATAACATACAATTGGAATTTTAGTAAATAAATATAATTTATTAATATTTCGACATTTATAAAAACGTTCATGAACATTTAACCTAAACATGGCACGACAAGCTTAATAATAGTATATTTCAATCGGAACCAAATTATACCTACGTGAAATTATAAATGAACTGAGTCTATCTTAATTCACTGCTGGAAGTTACGGCACAAAACTCATTTATTGTTTCATGGGATGTTCTGAGTTTTAAAAATAACTGTTCATCATAAGTATCATAACAGCTTTTAACGTATTTTCAGTAGGTATGTCACACATCCAGGTTTCAACATTTCTCCCACGTAGATGTTTCGCTTCGACGTCGGTAGCTGAATATATCAGATTTTATCGACATTTTGACGATACTTACAAGGTTTGTATTGGAAAAACATGTTCACGACGAAATGTCAATTCAAATAACTTCTTAGAGATTCATTTAAAAAAATGTTTGCATTGTTTTCTTACTTAGTAGGTACCTATTTTTAAGTAAGCCCAGGACTGTGTTTTACCTTCTATTCCTATAAAAAATAGATTTATTTCCGCCCCTTAGGTCCACTTGCACCAACTAGACTAACCTTAGTTCCAACCCGGGTCCATGATGTATAAAATACTTGTTATTTCACCTCATGTTAGCAACTAACTCTGAGTTCAAAGATAACTCTGGTTAGCGCAAGTGGGTCTCACACGGCTAGCCCGCCTCCCGAATGGTTAAGTTCCAGGTCAATCGTATTATGATTGAATTATATTAACTTGGGCTGTGCTGTGCATGACAATAGGTACCGTAGTTTTAGACACTTAATTTACAGCAGTAGGTAGTTGTAACACAAATAATATTTTTAATCAACCACAAAGGCTAGTAGTTCTTGCATTAATAATTCCTGTTCTTACCGTTTTTGTACCTACCCTCGATCCGTATTTAATTTTGACTATCATTTCCCTAAAATGTTAAGTCCGATTTGACCGACTGACTCTGTAATAGGTACCCATCGGACACGTATATCGAAACACCGGGTCACGAAGAATGAGCAACGTAACGAACGTGCAATAAACCGAAGACGTGATATCTACCTTTTTCTGCCAAACATCTGGTAAAATGTTACGTTGAACGGCCACCCATCACAAATGAGAGACATTACGGAAATCTTAACAGAAAATCGATCGGAAGGAAAGATACAAAATAAAACACAACTGTGCCAAGAACTAAATCAAAGTAAATATTAAATTCGTTATCAGTCAGAAAAAAAATGAGTTGAATAAAAGACAAGAGATAAAGGGCAATACTAAAGCACATCATTTATAAAATGAACACGAATGGTACCATAAACTGGAATCATGAAAGTTTATTCCCTGTTTTAGTTAAGGGCGGACCATTCAATCGTGACGTAAAAAATTTACGATCACACGTCAAGAGAAACACCAATGAGGCTGTAAACAGTACCCTTCCGATACTTAAGTATCTTCTTGTAAAAGTTCATTAGCAATTAACGTTATCTACTTTAGCGAATACGTCATTACCTTTCTTTATTAAATAACGTCATGTTCCCCGTGTTCTTCCGCCTTTTGTTTCAAGGGACAAATCATTCTAACTTGGTTTTGTTAAAACCATAAGCCCCGGGCACGAAGGAAAATATATTCTATATAAGCTGTTTTCTTAGAGATTTATTCGAGTAGGGTCACATAAAAAATAGAGTTGGCTTTTAGATGTAGCCTCGCGTACAAATCCTGAAATATCGTTGCTCATTTCAATTAGTTCATTCGGTTAAAAATTCAATACAAGTAGCACAATACTAAGTCTTTGAAGGAGTGAAGTTCATCGTAGTGTTTTAAAAGAGAATCTAAAATAAACTTTGAAGAGGAAGTCTCATTAATATAGCAGCAGAAATTATCTCAATTCCAGAGAGAAAGTGTGAAGATATTTCTCTATTACAATACTAAAAGAAAATAAAATCGAGGCAATGTATTTTTCAAACACGTCCGAGAATGTTTACCTATCGAAACCTTCAAAGTAAATACCAAGTGGTTATCTATTAACCGAAATACATCTAGCACCACATTCAGCTGTCAATTACAACTATCAGATTTGGATAGAAGTTTCAAAGTAATAAATATTTTAACAGTAGCTTAGCGTCGTATTTAAGGTCGAAGGTTCGTATGTCTTCGGACACGTCTCAATTATTCAATGCAAAAGATCGACACCTGTTAAAACTTGGATTGGATCGACTGTCAAAGAATTAGATATAAAACGTGAAATCTTTTCCCATATGAAAAGATTCCGCGTATAAGGTATATCTAATTTTTTAAAAGACTGAGTAGTTGGATAATAAACTATAATAATAAAAAAAAATTGAAATAATAAGTTTACAAAAAGTGTACATATGGTTAATTCTATACAAGATCTTGTATCTTGTATAGAATTAAACATATGGGGGCGACAATACGACAATAAATTAAAACACTGGCAAATCAAACTAGTTCATACGAATATATTTTCTTTTATCACGGATTTGATGTCACTAACTGCAACAGACTGCTTGGAATATTTCTTCAGAATAGTATTCACTATCCTTGATTAGTTTGAATTTTGACGTTTTACGCAATTGGAAAGTTTATTTTTAATTTCGGTGACAAGATTTAGAATAGTTCCAAATATTCCTATGAACCAGTATTGCCAATGTTTTCATTTAATTTCGTATCGTCATCTCCAACTAGTATATTAATATAGGCCTATATCTATATACAAGGATATATTTATATCTCAAACTAAAATTATTATAATATTAGGTTAGTGCAATATAGTTAAGTCAGCTAGGACTAAACTACATATATCTAATATGATTTCTGATATAAAATCTAAAATGTTGTGATGACCGGGGTTCTGAGCAAACTGGCTACTGGTAGATAAACAAACACAATATCTAGTTTACAAAAATTTATTCCCGGAATTCTAGCCTAAAGTACTAAACAATCACACAAGTGGCTAACTTCCAAAATACGTTTGAAGTATTGAAATAGGTACCGGAGTGTTTACTCCAAAAACACAGCATAAAATGGAACAGAATAATAACATAAAAGGGAGCAAAATAATAACTTAAAATAAAACAAAAAAAAACATAACATAAAATGAAACTAAGGAATAAAATAAAATAAAATAAATAACACTCTACACTAGAGTAAATATGTAAATAACAATTTTAAAAATGCAAAAAAAAAAGATGCCGTTGAGCTGGAATCGATCTTGGTACCCGTGTGTGACAGTCCGCCACTCTACCGCTTGGCTAATTAGCGACTTGTACACCGTGGCGAATACAACGCTCTTATCAATTGTCCATATGATTTCGCATGACGTAATGAGCCGAATTACTCTGAAGGCGAAGTTCAGCCTCAGGAATCACTGCTGGGCAAAAGGGCGTTTCCGAAAGCTGAGGACAAGAGGAGAACTGTCAGCTTTGCAGAATAAGATCTCCAATTTGTTCCGCCTACACTTCGTAAATAATAGACGCAAACACTTACCCCGTTTCTTCCACTACTCGCACACAAATCACAATAGTATTTCAGCAATGAGATTAATACTTTCTATGGAATCTCGCCGACAAGCACAAAATTATATTTATAAGAGGATTCACAACCAGAGCTCGAATTTATCTCGTCTTCACGGAGCAACCGTCAGTCCTCTCCTTTTCCTATTGACGACCCCGCGGTATTTTAATTTTTCTCCCACCGTCATTCGTCAACGGTCGTATGCGATAATAAATACTACCGCGAGCCTAGTAACGCCATCTAGTCTTAGGCCCGCGACTTATTTATCGATCATTACAATGTTCTTAAAACTTTTCAGTACCTATTCTAATTCTTTTTCAGTATTTTAATATCTTACCTAATTTTAATTATTACATTTATAATTATACATTATAAATGCGAAAGAGACTTTGTTTGTTTGTAAAGATTTCACACCTTAATCGCTGAACCGATTTAGATTATTTTTTTAAAAGATAGATGGGTCCCTGGAGATAGTACTTTTTTTACGAAAATCTATATTAACAAAAAGCTAGGGTAAAAGCTAGTACTCGTATAGTTTACTATATCATGTCGCTTGCTTGCATTGAAAGGAAGATTTTCACGTTTTCATGGGCAGTGTTTCCATTGAAGATCAAATTCTGAAAAATAAGGGGAAAATAAACGTTTAATATTTTGATATTTACATAGGTCTTCTCTTGAACTTTTCTTTGAACTTGGCGATTGCGTGATTTTATTGATGTTAAGTTGTAAACTGAAGCCTTACCTGTACCTACCTGCCACAACACCTGCCCACTGAACATACGAATACGACTCTTTCTTGGTGAAACGTGAATTTGAGGGTTGGTGTAAGTAGGGTCACCGAAAAAAATGATTAACTAAATAACTTTTGAAAAAATACAAAGGTATTGGAACACGACTTTACAACTATTTAATATAGATTAGATGTGCACTTGTGTGTAGGTAATTAAAGTAAAACTAATTTATATTTGGTCTATATCTTTATATAATAAATATACACTTCTGGACACATCTATTGGCCCACCTTAGAGTTTAGGTTTCGATGGCCCCTACCGAAATATGATTGCTAGATTGAACAAAAACTGTTGATGCAGTTTTAAACCTGATACATTTTACCATCTTTTTCGATCGTATTGTTTTAAATTTGAATTCAGAATACCATACGACATGGAGCTACGCCTAACAAGTCGGATATGCGCCTTGTTAAAGGCAATTGATTTTTGAATAAAAAACATGTTTTATCAAATAAAGGTTTAATTTAATAACGCGTGTTGCCTCCATGGGCATCTACCACAGCTCTCATACGATTAGGCATAGAGTTTATCAACCGCTCTATGCAATTTTGAGGGATCATCTCCCATTCCTCTTCTATGGCAGTTTTCAACTCCTGCATCGTCTGGGCAACTGGCTGACGAGCCCTAACACGTCTTTTTAGCTCGTCCCACATGTGCTCAATGGGGTTCATGTCTGGGCTTCTGGCTGGCCAGTCCATAACTGTGATGTTCACATCCCGAAGATATTCCCTGACGATGCCGGCCGCATGGGCTCTTGCATTATCATGCATAAAAAGGAAATTTGGGCCCACATAGTCCGCGTATGGTATCACGTGAGGTTCTAAGCACTCACGAATGTACCTTTCAGCATTTAATGTTGGCAGCCGTGGTCCTGTAACAACCTCAAGTTGAGTTTTGCCGCTCGCGGATATACCGCCCCAGACAGTCCATGAGCCACCGCCATAAGCAACCCTCTCTTCAAAGCAGCATTGTGCGAAACGCTCTCCCTTACGTCGGTAGACCTTCTTCCTTCCATCATTGCCATGTAACACAATTTTAGACTCATCAGAAAAGAGTACACGGCTCCAATCTTGCTGTGTCCAATTTAAATGACTGCGTGCGAAATGAAGGCGCGCTGTTCGGTGGGCTCGCGTTAGTTTGGGCCCATTAGCTGGCTTGTGTGGTACCATATCGCGTTCTTTTAACCTTCTCCGAACAGTTCGAGCGCTCACAGATACTCCGTGGAAGTCGCGAAGTTGGTTTTGTATCTCAATGGAGGTAAGGTGACGATTTCTCAAGCTGGTCGTCACGATGAATCGATCCTGCCTTTCAGTTGTGACCCGAGATCGTGGCCTTCCTTGGCGACGAACAAAGCCGCCAGTCTCTAGGTACCTCCGATAAACATTTCGGACCGCAGATCGACTTAAATTAAGTTGAGCACTCACGTTTCTTTGGCTGTGTCCGGCCTGAATAAGTGCCACAGCTTGGGCGGCGACTTCAGGTGAAGTATCCATAGATTATTGATAGAACCTCACCTTAATGTTAAGAATAAGTAATGTTTGTTGCAAAACCAAAGATATCAATCACTTTTTCAAGAATTAAATCCAAGTAAACCAATAAAACCAAGTTTTCTTAGTATTCGATTGTTTGATATCAACAAACAGGCTCCAAATTGTCTTTTGTTTCTTTAAATTCTGTGTTCGAAATTCAAAAAAAGACTATTGAATGAAATTGTGAATGTGCCAGGTTCAAAACTGCATAAAAACTTTTTGCTCGACCTAATATAAAATTTTAGCTAGGACCAAACGAAACTGAAAATACAAGGTGGGCCAATAGATGTGTCCAGAAGTGTATTATTATATAATAAATATAAATGAAAACGGTTAAAGTTTTGAAGGTTCAAGAAAATAACTGTATTTATATTATTTCTTGACTAACGTATTTTTAAGGAAATAGTTGTGCAGGGTCTCGCAGGAAAATGCGACAAATTCTCCTCAGTGTTACGATGGACGACAAAAACTGCATAGTCCTCAAAAGAACCACTTTGATTGAATAAAGAGTAGCTTTCACAAGTAATTTATATTTAAAGGCAGAGCAAATAAAAATGCAAATAAACACAGTTGAATATCTTGAAATGGAGAAAAGAAAAACAGAGTGTTACAATATTATCTTCTCGTGTTTTGTGAGAGAAACTAGATGTTGTGTTTAAGGTTTCTTTTCGGAAATGGACAAACAGCTACAAATATTTATACAATATATATGAAATCTTCACAACCTGAAATGAACGTAACACAGCATCATTTAAATACCAACGGGTAAATTACAATTTATTACCATCAACCATGAATAATAACCGGATTAACAGACAATTAACATAAGTTGTTTGCACTGTACTATCGCATGGAGCCCATTAGGAACTGTTTCAATTTAACCTACCTTCCTGTAATCTCTTGAACGAAATTAAACTCCAGACATTCAAAAGTGTGGCAGAAAAGAAGCCGTTCTTCAAATATCAAGCCCCGGAAGGTGCGATAAGTAAAACATGAGTTCGTTTAGATTCAAACATTAAAATGTTGACTGCCGCAGTGACGAGGGTCAAATAAACTGAAAACGTGGACGACTACTGGTTCATTTATAACTTCACGCACACTCCCTTATGGGATAAGCAGTAAACATAAAATGTCACAAGCGTCTGACACATTCTAATCGCTCAGAAATATCGTTACGACCTCTACGAATTAGGTTGGCAAACTGACCTGGGCTTTTTTATTTACCCGAGCAATAATGCCACTATTTTCAACCGACTTCCAAAAGAAGGAGGTTATCAATTCGACTGTATGTTTTTTTTTATAATAATATAAACTCAAAACTATTTGAAATAGTTTCCACTCTGATCACCTGATATGTATACAGTCTACGAAAAGTTAGGTAAAACAATAACTTGAATAAACCGACACGTTTACATATTTCAGTTTTCCGAATAATAGTAGTTAAACGAATCGTATCGTATTTCGTTTCTAACGTTTACCTGAACTAGACCGAATAGTTTTTTGAACCAAAAACTCGTTTAAAAGCGGATATTGCATTCGAGAGCGTTCCAGTTAGATCGATGCTATGTAAACTATTCTTTTGCGTATTAGTATATTTCTTTCCCATGCAAAACTCGGAACTATAAAGATTAACGCAGTAGGGAATCGGCGTGTTTGCATAATCCTATAAGTAAAATTGGGAAGAGGAAAATCTATGTTTTTGTAAAGAGAAAATCTGTAAGCTTGGCTCTTTGTGCCGGAAATTTAAACACGACTTACTTGTAAATAGATACACGACCAGTGCTCAACACAGTAAAGTATGAAGCCAACCAAAATAAATTGAATCCTCAAGTCATGCACGAGCTAACTAATGCAAATCACTAATTAACCCAAAATTCTGAATTCATCATCCATGTCAGCTTAAACCTATGTTAATGTATGCCACTAACGCTAAACGTACTGTAATCGCACAAAAAATAAAAATATGTTTCCGTAACGAATAAACGTTGGAAATGCCGAAATATGGGGAATTAAGTGGGGCTTAAAGCTGGAGTGGTCGGGGGCGATCCTGCACTCCAGTAAAATATTAAACGTTTGGGCAGATCGTAATTAATAATGTGCTACATACCACGGGCCGCTGGGCCGCCTGGACGTCTACCGGCCGGATATAACAGAAAAATTGCCGGATCACGGCCGAGAGCCCGGTTAAAATTCTGGAAGCAATTTTAAGCTTTGCCGTTAAAAAGTTATGTTGCTTTTAGGAGACTGTCCGATGCCCGACCGAAAAACCACTAATTTTATTATGAACAGGATGTGTGCATAATGAAATCGTGAAAGCTCTTACCAATATTTCGATGCTATCGAACATGTCTACAAAATACGTTAATTGGATATTCAAAATAGAAATACATACCTTCTATGTTTCGAATAGATCGCAAATAAATACAGAAACACGTAAAATCTTGTAGCGTAGATAGGTACTTATACACAAAATTGAAATCCCTGCACACGATTCTCAGCAAGTATTCGAGCCAAAGATCGATTTAATAAGTCAATAAACCGTCGTCGATTGAGCCAATCTCATTTTATGAGTCCCTCGGCTGCACGATCAGACATCCTAAAAGTTACCAACGACCATCCCAAGAAAACAGCCTGTCTGTGGCGTTTATTCCGGCTCGGCTCATTGGCGATATTCACTCTCCGACTATAATTGCATTTTCAAGCCGTCTCAACAGTACCTACTCTCTGTACACAAAATACAAACTCCACGTCTATAAGTACAAAATCTTTGAGGTTAATAATCCCATATTGAAAAGCAAGATTAGAAGGCAAGATAATAACCATTTTCATTTTCACGACATGATTTTATAAAAAAATGCTTAGAGGCACACTTTTCAAAATTTAATTTTCTTATCTTTACAACTGACTAACCTTTTCCTTATCACGTGCGCAATAAGGAGTTTCTCAATTTGACGCAGGATTTAAATTAAATTAAATGTAATATTTGTGGCAACTTGGTAAAATACGCTACTTTTAATAACTTTTACACGGAACTGATCGATTAAAAAATATTTGGATCTATCGTTTCTGTGAACGCGATTTCTACTGCCAAGTTATTTCCTATAGGTACGAGTATGTACCTACGATATTAACTTTCTAGTCAGAGTTTTCAGATATTAATATTTCAAAAGGTATTTGGTGAAACTGATTTAGCAGGTCGATTAGGGGTATATGGTTGACATACTACCATAAAAAATAACATCATAGATTGCAAAAAAAAATACTATCGGATTATAAAAGCCGCAGGATTCTAAGAAATAATGAAGCAATGAATACAACACTCATTATAAGCAGTCGGTAATGAGATTGAATGAAACAACAAACGGAGCGACGCAACTACAAACATGCCGCCTCCGAACTCGTTAGATGATGGCTAAGTTTGCACGTAAGCTCGGATATGATGCTCAACTTAAACGGAACACTTCAAGTAATTGTATTAAATTAGCAAATAATCCTAAGGCTTTACAGGAGCTTAAAGACCTCTTGATAGCACAGTCTTAAATATGTGTAGGTCAAGTATACCAATTAGGTATTCTTATACTCCTCGACTGTTTAAAAACGAGTCCGCAAGTCCTGTTTGAACATCTAAATGAGTTTTTAATAGATCTCAACTCTACGTAATCAATTTTGCGTTTTTAGAATGAAGAATGCTAAAAAGGGAGTCAAAGCATAAGAGTCGCTCGGGTGGGTAACGACCACTCGAGCCAAAAGTGGCGACTTCACGTGAGCATCCCTTTGATCCACCATTCATACCGGCCTTGTCGCCTAATGAGATGGTAGCCATTTTGAGAAAGTCTTGCGGGGAATCGACATCCTGTGATTATAAACAAATAAACAGGTGTAAAAAAATTACAGTGTTAATCATTCGATGTAAATTACGTTTTAGCGCAGACTTTCGGGATCATAGTTACGAAAAGCGTAACAATGTATGCTTTTGGTAAACATTGTCGATATTTCATTTAAACAAAACTGCGCAAAGTTTTAAAAAGATACTGAAAACTGGTAGTTTACAGGCTACTGTGACAAAGCTCCTCGGAGCCTTTAACCGAGATCTTGGACAAACTAAATAAACATAGGCATCATATAGTAGAAGTTACACGTAACATTAACCGGGCGCCCGTTCCCGACATATGCTGAACTGGATACATATTTGGTGCAACCGTGAGACTCGTAATGTTTTGAGAATTGCCGCCACATCTGTAATATATGTCTCATGTATTGCGTCCTATAAATAATTCCTTTATTTATTTATACCAGTAAAGACATTTTAAGGAAACTTTAAGTATACCAGCCAATAATATAATTAGTACGTACCCAACCGACGTCATTGAACTATAGAAGATTAAGTTTAGTCGATTGACAGTTCTGGAGGACCCGACCGATTTAAATACATCAATTGATAGCATTGCTTGACGTTGTAACACCCTAACCAATTAATATAATTGGTAGTAAAGTGTAACAGTACATTTATTAACAAAGTTTCACACAATATTTCCTATATAGTAAGCTACATGTGTAATTCTGTATGCAGCACTCAGTCATACGGTATCATAAAACAGTTTAAATTCAAACATTTAAAACTTCATCTTGCAGCCGGCCAGTTAGCCACAACCTTGTTTGGCATATTTCGGCTGGCGCGTATTTGGCAGCTTTATGTCATAAAATGTAGGATTACTTTACTTTGTACACTTTGTACTAGTGCTCTAACCGAGTCCAAACTAGGTATTTTAGTGTTTAAGGGGCAGTGGCTAAGTGGTAGGTTTTACGTGCTTAATGTTTGGCAATTTTCTTTAACGAAACTGTTTGATTTTTTTACACTTTAAGTCGATTTTTACGGTCAGCGTGCCTTTGAACTTTTAACCTAGATTGTGTGCGAAGCAGTCGGTTCGCCCAAACTTTTGCTTAATACTTCCACGGCGTTGTCAGTGTCAGCGCAGAGTTCACTTTGACTGCATTTTTCGTGGTACGAGGACGAATAGGACATGGTATAGTTTGCGACTCTTCTTCACATCCATACCTTGCTTCCATTGGGGAATAGGCGATATTGCGGGAGAGCAGGTTTAGGTTAGATTACCAGTCGGGTTCTGCTATGGTTCTTCAAAAAAAACCGACTTCCAAATAAAAAAAACTACAAAGTGTAAAATAACTTTAATTTCGGCGGCCGGTGTAAAAAAACGAAAAAACAACCAAAACAAACGGTATTTTTTTTGTAAAAAAGATTTTTATGTTCCTAGCCCACAACTAAGTGACATTATCCCCATAATGAGTGGTTATACTATTTGCCGTTAAGGAGTTTCTTTGTGTGCCTTCGCAGCCCAAGTCCACGCCAGCTCATAGTTAAATATCTACTTTGCCTTTGTACTAGTTTTCACTGATTTTAAGGTGAGGAGGTCACTGGTTTATCTTTGAAGTTCACAGTACAGTGCAAATACAATATAGCTATAACTAAACCCAATGCGAAAATAATCATCAAGGTCGGTTAGTGAACAATAAAGTTATGCCCCCAAAAACATGTAAATTCAGATTGACTTGTTTACATCTGCGTATCCCTTCACAGCGTACCGGCGTGATGTTATGTTATGAACTGGTGTAATCAATAAACAGACTTACAATTTCAGAAATCCCGGGAGCTTTGCTATCATTTATTGAAGAGTTCCGATGCCTACCTCCGAAATCCTTCATCAGATATTCACCAAATTGAAATGGAGCCAGTTTGGAAAATGCTCTTTCAAACAAAAAAATCCAAATCGTCCAAATCAGTGGACAATTGGAGAAAATATCTCTGATCAAACATATGTCCTGGGATCCCAGCATCAGATCCTAACTTATACCTCCCATCATCAGCTCAGCAAAATGAGATGTTGATTACCAGGTACAATTATCTGAATTGCGTTAGAAAGTATATGAAAAACATTGTATGTGCCTTTAAAATTTGAGGGTTGCCCTCGATTTCCCATCATCAGATTCTAACTTGGTGTCAGTGGGACTACCTCAAGAGTATAGGCTTCAAAATCCATTCATAATTGATTGATTCATAATGATCGCATAACAAACATACAAAAAAAAAACAGTTGAATTGATAACCTCCTTCTTTTGGAAGTCGGTTGAAAATAGAGCACGGATGGTAAAATCCTGTGTTAGGACTGTTGAGATATTCAGATTAATTTAAAATGCCTACAAGAAAAAAACAGGAAATACTTTCATCTAAACCTCTCCAATATTCTCAAGTCAGGAAATATTCATAGAGTAGCAAAACATGCGGTACGTTTTTTCCTGAGTGACCCAGACCATTCTTTGCAAATTAAATTTCTCCTCTAGTCAAATTGAGCTTTTCTTACACTACCTATTATATAACCTATACCTGTAAAACACCTAATTTAGTTAAGAACTGAAAGAAATCATTGATAATGCACCTACAGCGTGTTAATGTTCTGTATTTCAAGGTTTTTTTGACATAGTAATTATTATTTATGTGAAAAGTAATTTTCTTGTTTCAGGTATCTCCGAGAATTTCATTTCTTCTGGTGTGACAAGTCATAAGAAAAATTGCTACACAAGTGTCGTGCACTTGTGTCGCAGTGTCAGAACGTAGCTGAACATCGGCCAAGCGTCAACAGTGCGGAAACATGACTCAAACGTGCATGGTGTTGCCATTTAAGTCGCCCTCTTAGCTCGCTTCCAAGCATCGGGTTGGCGCTGAGTGTAACCAGATACGACTGTTACAAATAGTGTTGCTTTACTTTATTCCCTGATGCCATTTATCTGTTAATCCTTAGGAACTATCCTCATTTTCCGATAAGGAAATCCTAACTAATATCATGTATTGTAAGAGTCGGTTTATTACTCAATCCGGCACAAACGGATGGACCGATTTGTTTGAAATTTGGAAAACATATAGACCACTTTTCATCCGGCCATGTAAACAAATTGTTCAAGTATCCCACTGGATATTTGAACGATTTGTTTGCCGGTGTCACTACACCGGTAAAATTTGCTTTGGCGTATTATATTTTCAGGGTAAACAAGACACTAATTAGTAATACCAATACCTACTAATAAAACCCAGCTGATATCTAAATCACACAGCACAAACCCCACACGCGGAGGGTATAACCGAATTAGCAGTTTCGCTGCACTCAAAGTTCCACGAATAACAGACAAAGTCATTTCATAGCCAGATGGCATTTCACAGTACTAACAACTAGTAAATATGTACACCAACGTACATAGATATATAATTTATTTGCTCCGTAAAGTTTCTTCGCTGTACATTTTGTAACGGTTGGCACTTGGCATACGGCAATAAATTGTTCATAGTACACCTGCTGGAAATTAATCTGCGAAAACTTAGTGTCTGCTTTAGAAATAGGTTTTGTTTTCAAACGTGAATAGGAAAGAAAGTTGATTTCTTTAGAGAAGAAGAAAGGCGCTTTCCTATTGAAATAAAGATTACTTTTAGGCACACATCAAGTTTCATTTAATGAATCCTTGTATTATTAAAAAGTTAAGTAACTACCTCTTTTAATTTTCATGAAACAACAATGTATGCGCACGTTTGGAAAATAGCTTAAAAAATGATGACCTTTAACAAGCTTTCAGTAATTCCACGCGAAAACTTTGTTGTTGTTTTTATCTTCCGGTCCGGTAACGGTTTGGGTATAATAACAAACTGGTTTTTACTACCTACATAATTATAATAACTACCTCTTAATTTCAAATTTGATAGGTCGCAAGCGGTTTTTTTTTGGATGGGAAATCATCGAATGACTGCTCCCGTTCTGAGTGGAACGGAATTAACTCTTACGAACAATTCTGCAACCCTGGCAGCCTAGCGGACCACGTCAGTTATGCTGATATCTCTTTCAGCTTACCCGGGCCTGGTTCTCATTGGACGGCGATCCATCGCTCACCGTTCGCAGGCCTGCGCCTACGGTGGCCGGGAATCGCCCTGCGACTCCCGACGCCCTGGGCGTCTCCTGCGGCGGCTGGGACGTGAGGATTGCCTCTCCTTCACGCATCCCGCCGCTTAAATTCCTTCGCTTGCATTACTGCTTCGCAGAAGAAGGAAAGAGGGGACTTAATGTCATGGTTTCCCGGTCCGGCTATGTGCCATTTGATTTTACCATCTGAAATCCTCAGTAGCAGCATGGAGTCTGGATTTATGCCAGGTTGATGGCAATAGTGACGCCCCCTGTAATATGGAATTTAGACATAACTGGCGAAATAGGGGTTCTATAGGTACACCTCTGCTTAACCCTTCAGGGAATACAGGTGTTTTGTTATGACAAACACAATTGCAATTCAAAGCGTTTATTAATGCATACAGATTTCAGCAAAGATGATTAATAAATGAGTATGGTATTGACTATATAATATTGATTTATCTTGTAATAAGAAACAACTTGTGGCATTATACATGAATAAGTAATAAGTCCTAATTAGATATACATAGACAGGCGGGTATCGTCTAGCTTTCTGCCAGCCATAATATTTGATTAAAACTTCCTCTCTTATCTAGCCTTTCATTTATTTATAGTTCTCACACTTACTCTATCAATTACAAACCAGGCATTACCTGCTAAATCTTTACGAGTTTCCCCTGAAAATTTTCTTTGTGGGCAAAATTAACGCCGTCAAAACACATCGTCATCATGATTTTCAATTCCAATTTTCTGTGGACGAGGTCCCCAACAAAACACCAATAAAAATACGAATACAATTAAAGATGGCAAACAGAGATATCACATGCCGGTCACGAGTGTATAGTACAATACAACTACAGACTGAACACACTACAAAGCTCTGCATTCCAAGGATTCAACAGACAAGAGGCATGTACAAGTAGTGTTACAGCAGCTAATTCGGAACATTGTGTAAGCGAATTAAGGTGCCTTAAGAGTTGTAGAAGGAGTTTAAAGGCAGCTTTTCTTGTTCACAGCTTGCCGGTTAATTAGCTCGCCGGCACGCCTTGCCCGACGTATTCCGCATCCTACTTTACCGAGGATCATCCAATGTAGCGTAAAGTACTACCCGAAACAGTTGCCAGATATTAGCAGGCCTTTAGTGTTCTTTTGACGAAACTTGCTAGCTATAAAATAGGCATGTAATGGAGTGCAATATGAAGATTTACATAATATCTTTAATATATTATATTATTTTCCCTGGTCGTGTAATGTAAATTACTTTGTTTTGGAGTTTGTTGCGCCACTTCTTCTTCCCAGCTTAAACACCAGGAAGTGGTGACGGGCGGTCGTTCTGGGGGACTGTCTTTATGTAAACTTTGACGTTTAAAATCGGTTTCACCCAGCTTAATTTGAATAAATAACTTTTTGTTTTTGCTGAATTAAACAACAAGGTAACCAATACCAAATTGTTAGAGTTTAGTTTTCTATTTTCCTTTCCAAACAACTTACAAGAAAATAGATTCGTACTTCTCCTCGAGATCACTAAACAATTTACAGGAGTTACAATAATAAAGGCGGCAGCAATAAAGCTAGGAACAATAAAACTCCCTCGCACCCGAGAATGAAGAACACTATTGTTTAAACATTAAGGGAACAAAACGGGCATCATTAGAGTGTCCATTCCTCTCGTGCTGAGGGAACATAACGCACCATGGCGGTTACTTTAACGTCTCACACATACTTAATGAGCTGGTCAATTGTTCTACCTAAATGGCTGCTATAATTGGATGTCTTTATTGTTTTCGTTTAAGTGTAATTAAAAGTTAGATGTGTAGTCGTACCTACTTAGAAGCGGTTGGTATTGAACGGGACGGATAAAACTTACTCTTTTCAGGGATTCTGAATATTATTTTAGGCATTTTCATTCAGATTCATGCTACAAGTGCTACAATTTTAAGTCAATCAGATCCATGCTACAAGTGCTACGACACGTAGCACGCGCTACGAGTCGTAGCTTGGCAAATTGAAGACAGACTATAGATTTATTTAACGTGGCTATATATTTTAATTGTATCTATTGTATTTATTATGAGGATTTTTTTGCTTTTTATTGTTTTTTTTTGTTGTGAGTGTGTACGTTGTGGTTTGGTCATGTAGAGAGCATGAATGAAAGGCGACTAAGTACCTATTTACAAGGAAATCGTGGGAGGAAACGTCGGGAGGGACCCTGAAGCCTAGGACTTACGTGATGTTCTTGAGGAAGGCCAGGTGCGTAGATAGTACTCGCAACTGGCGTGCGTGTATGACCATATGTATGATCGTAACCTAAGCAAAAAGAGTATGTAAGGATCGTAACAGGTGGCCTTCTGTAGTTTTTGCCTACCTTCACTGGAAAAAGGCGTGAGTTTATGTATGTATGTTTGTCTATTTATCTACTGATATATCAGAGAAAAGTTCTCTATCGAGTAGAGTAGTTTTGTGTATCAAAATTGTCTGCTCCCAAATTCTCGTCAGTGTGTACAAAGTAAACAACTTAGCTTCACTAAAATCCGGATAAAAATTGATAAGGAAACCACATTCAAGCAGATAACACTTAAAATGCAAATGTTTAATATTAATCGTTGCTCTCCCTTATTTATTTCCCAAGTTACAGCTTGTTGACTTTGTAAAACGTCGCTGGGGAAATATGCTTTCTTGCTCTGAATTTGTTTCTTGACCGACTGTGGAGTTCACCACTTTTTATGTTCTTTGAAGATGCCGATTATTAGATATAGATACCTACTTATACGTATAGAATTAGACATGTGAAATATGACGTTTTATAAATTTGGTGTTTAACATAAATATATGCTACTGTGTCGCCATAGGTTTGTGAGATTAGGCAAAGAGTGAATTTATTTGTTTGAATCCTCTAAACGTGTTACCGAGCGAACGGATTTGTATTAAACTTGGCCCACGTGTAGATCATGTACTGGCTCCTAACTCATCGCAGTAAATGGGAAAAGTACCCAAAACTTGGACTACCAGTATTATAGTAGTACTCTGTGACTTGGACTATCATTCTGAATGTCAAGCATGATGATCATAAACATATTCTGAAATTGTTAAATCAAAGAAAAATTCAGATTTTTTTAAATTACCTTCGTATATATTCTGAAATAGTAAAATTTTGTAGGTAACATTCAACGAATCTTAAGTAGTTATAAGATTCGGTGTCAGCTACGTCTAACATAATGATCAAGCCACATTATTGCTGATTGTTGCTATCCATACCATAAATAGTTACTGCTTTAAGCAATAATCGCTATTAATAATTATAATATTATTGTAAAAACTAAAGAAAACTAGATATGGCCTAGAGCTTCGTTCATTTGACGGACAAACAGCTAGATGTTTAGGTGTCGAATTACTGTTCAATAACCTACTTGTCAGTTGTCATCCACGCACAACGGACCGATTGGCACTTAGGCTAGTGCG
Source organism: Mamestra configurata (assembly GCA_002192655.3). Lineage (NCBI taxonomy): Eukaryota > Metazoa > Arthropoda > Insecta > Lepidoptera > Noctuidae > Mamestra > Mamestra configurata. The sequence goes on from NDFZ01005470.1 coordinate 868,383, forward strand.
GAAAACAGAGTCCCTACTCTACCTACCTATCAGACATTATCAATTAGGAGGCTCATAATCATTGTCCTGATATAACATCCACACAATTTCCCAAAGAAAAAGGCTACATTTCCAAACCATTTACTGATATAGTAACTGAACATCGAACCTAGACGTCCAAAGGGTAGTCTAATCTATCTTTATTAATAAAAAATAATCGCCGAAAGGTACCTATGTAATATATACATATTGCATCGTGTTCAAGTTATGCGCATACATACGTATGCGCATAACTTGAACAAGACTTAAATTAACGATTTGATTTTTTTTTTGTTGTGTTTGTAATTGCCAGAGCGAGGTTTGTTTAAAACAAAATTTTGAAAAAAAATACATCCGAAAGAAGCTGGGGCGGGCCACTAGTTCAAAATAAAAATCCAAATGGCGGTCCATCAATAAGGCAGTCTAAATCAACCTTCAAGAACCAAAAACAAACACTCCCACCCAAGAATCCAGAAACAAATCATAGTCAGACTACATTTTTACGAGCCGATAAGATAGATACATATTGTAACACCGATTGACAATTTTTACTGCCAAATTCTGGTAACGTTTGCCAAGTGTACGAGTACATAGCTGTAGTGTATGATAGAGAATGGGAATTGGGATGCACCGGCGAGCCGGGAGCGCGACACCGTAAATACACAAAAACTTCCCTGCCAAAGTTCCGCTGTACTTGTTTATGAATACGGCCACCGCCTGGGGATCGACCAGCGGAATAAATGATGACCTGCGTTATTTTTTAACGTAACAAAGTTTATATTGAAAAAATATGCTCGACTTTTTTCCTGTCTTTACTCTTTAAAGTGCGAAGTTTTGGGAATTGTGTGGTTTTATGGGAAGAGGAAGACTAAAGAATCGACGTCCCTCTACCCATGAATTGTGTTATAGAGATGTCGGTATGGAAGAAGAAGAAGACGACATGCTACAATGACCACTAATTGGATAAAAGGCAGGAGGATCATTGCTCTTTACGGGGATATCTAGTTATTTGCTGTTAACGACTATCTACCGCTGAATAATAGCTTTCTGATATTCTGGTTAGCCGCCAAGTGAACGATTTTTACGAAGTTGAAGTAGTGTCATAATCACCTCTCTTAGCGACCGTAGGTATTATCTTTCCATATAATCTCTCAAATTTTGAAGAGTAGGTAAATACATTTATTGAAACTATTCCTTGAGCAGAAGATAATTTTTCTTATCAAAGAAACCTGTCTTTTTAGATGGGTTGTTGCTAACTCACCCTGAATTCGACCAACTATTTATTTACAGCATCCGTCACCTAGCCCTCTAAAAAGTGAAATCCGAACTTACGGTCGAAATAGGTACGTAAGGAGATCAAAACATGGAAATTCGAAAGGCAATCAAATCATCGGCACCGTCCACGTGATGAGTAGAGTCGCACAGATTGAACTAGTAAGTACATAGTACCTACCTACACACAGTAACACACTCGTACGGCCGACCCGTACGTGTTCATGTTGAACAAATCTACGGATGCAGGCAGTTCGTTTCATTTTCGACGTAGACGCGATTTCCCGCTCACTGCCCCGCCGGTCATTTTTCATCATTCAATGAACGAAATTCGTGGCTGTATCCGTGATCTTTTTGTAATGGATTGTTAAAACAGACTGTTTGCTGTTTTTGTTTTCCTTTAGAATTCCTACCTATGAACTTATAGGTAGCTAAATTATTCAAGTTTTTCCTTATACGTTTTTCCGGGCAGAAATCATGTCATGCAAGTAGGTAGGTAGATTATGCCAAAGTGGGTTTTTAGGTAGAATCTACTAACTTATGCTGAAGAAAAAAATAAATCTTGTGGTAACCCTGTTTTAACGAAATCATAATAAATATCATAACCGTTCCTGAAAAAGTAGGTAAGTATATAGGAACGAGTTTGAGAAAACGAAAGTTCATTCTTAACTACCAACCTATATTGGTTAAGTTACTTGAAATGACCTGAAGAGATTGGAAAATATGTATCTACATATTTCAGAATTATCTGAGGTAGGTCTACTTAGGTCTCATAAAATCTTAATGAAAAAATGTAAACGAATCTTGCTAATAAACTGCTGGTAAACCCGTTGTCCTCGTGCCAATAGGTCGCCACCACGCTTACATCATACGCCGACTGGCTTCACTGGACTGAATTGGTGAATTCAGTCCAGTGAATTGGTGATAGTAGACGATGTTAGCTAAGCAATTCTGCTCATCCCCATTAGTCGAATTGAGCTAGCAACGTGATGACAAGACACATTATAAAGTTGTAGGTATATTCCTTTCAGATAAATTCTCAAATAAGTACCTACCTAGTAGGGACCTGCTAAAATCTATTTCACACCACCTGCACGAAACGTCAAATTATATGCTATGCAAACCTAACCTAAAGTACGTCATTATAGCCCGCGAGGGACGCTTGTCGGCCTCCGCTGCAAGGTGCAGGTCGGCGGGTTATAATGAAACCACCTCTCTTCATGGCTTGAGCACAATTTTCTCGCAGTAGGTGTGAAAAGTAGAGTATGCTCCTCAGTGATAAAGGAGTATTAGCCTTGGGCTTAGGGATTGCAATCCAGAATTGTTTTCGATCCCGCGGGATTTTGCTGGTTTGACTTATATCCAGCGGAATCCCGCATAGTTTTTAGTTTTTTTATGGAATTTAAAACAATATACTTTGTCATGGTTATTATCAAATATTTATTGAAAATACACAACTCAACAACACCTTACTGTAGGTATGTAATTGACCGATTATTTCTCAGTTCGGTTATTTCATTACTTATTATTTAATAAAGACTCCAAAAACAATAACACATACCTATCAATATTTGGTAATTATAGTTTTTGTACTTTAATTCACTAACAATATTAATCCTGATCTTTATCTGAACATACTCTTTGTGAATAAACAATAAGACGACTGATTACAGTCGTCTTATTGTTTAGGTATTCACGAAGCGTATTATATGAATTTATAGTATTTTAATTTTTCTTAATAAAATCAACAAAAAGTAAAGTCACTTTACAAATTTCGAATAATAAGTCAATCATTTACCTCTCTTTTTGGAAATATGATTTTTTGAAACAAATATTTTATTAATAGACTTCTTAATAAAATAACATAATATGTTGCCAGCGGTCGAAAAAGCTCTTTCTACCTCAACACTTGTTGGATTTATAGTTAATTTGATACTTGCGGGTACACATTGCGGATCCGCAAGCTGTTGCTGGATCCCGCAGGGCCTAATATTATGCTGCATTCCGCTGGATTGCAGGATCCCACTTTGCTGGATTGCAATACTTGGGCTAGCTTAAATCCCTCACTGCATTCAGGATTCTTGTAGGTCCCTCTCTTCGCTCGTGAGTTAAACTCTAAACGATCTTGCTGCGCTCAGGATTTAACTCACGAATCCTTCATTGCGTTCGGGATTCAATGATGCACCCGTGACATAAGACACTGCTTTATCCCCTCGGTGCATAATCTACTATTAAGGTCACAAATTGTCCCCTTTTTTACATTATTGCCCTACCTACATATAAATTATATGTACGTTGAATACTGTAATTTAATGCTTTCATGTATCATGTTTTCATACAATAAGTGCCTATTTGTCTATAAATAATAAATTGACGATGTGAGCATTTGCCTGAATAGTTGAGACTAATATCTACTTAATAACGTCGATGGGCTCTTCATCGGTCATTACGTGTAATGTTAGATTAATTGTAAATAAAATGTCAAATACTTAGCCTAATTATCTAGAAGCCTTGTTAAAACTGATCAGACTTGGGTAATTAAAACTGAAAGCAATATTTCAATTTCGAACCAAATTCTTAGTAAAAGCTACTTGGAGATTAATAACACAAATGTTACTTAAAGTGTAGAATCGTTACATTTAAAAATATCTTCCCAATTTAGTTTCCCGGTAATGCAAGTAGAGCAAACGGTTGGATATTCGACAAGGTGCTCTTTACAAAGAACTTTCACACGCCCCCGCGAATCCACGTAAACGCTCGCACGTGTTTGCACTAAGCTTTAACGAAACCGACTCAAGAACGAAATTGTTGAAGATATTCTAGGTTTTTATATCTTCCGGGTAGATACATATCCGTTATAGGGTGACGCTAGGGGTTTCTCTCATCTAGGTAGGTAGGTATTTCACTTATTTAGATACCTAGGTAGTTAGGTACTCGTTCTGTTGGTTTTTCGTCGTTACCCTTACAAGTAGACTAAAGACCGAGCGACAGTCGTGTTACCCAGTAACATGGTCTGGCTGTAATTGCGAACAACATATGTAGAAGCCACTATAATCTAGCTAACTATCTGCAACTAAGTAGATATAGGCCTAGATACAATTACACAGGTGCAAAATGGTGTCTCTCCAATTCTCCGGGTGGGGTAAAAATAAGCAAACTCAATTTGTATGAGGAATTTTTGTGGACAAGCAGGCGCGAGCGAAACGAGCTCAAAATGTTTGCAGTACAATTTTGTGAAGAGAATGTAGGATGCAAGAACGATGGAAGCTACCTCAAACATTTAGGCATTTTCTGTAGCAACTACCTACTACACATAAATAATTATATAATTACAGTATTACATGCGTAGTTAAGGAATAATAATTGTACTAAGTACTCTCTAGACGTATTTTCTTCAAGTCAGGGTAGAGGGTGGGGCAGGTGCCTCACCTTGCTCCATCGTGGGAACACCCATGTTCTCCCTGTGGTTGATTTTGTGGTGACACGATGTGGAAAGGGAATATTGTGTGGATTCCCAGGTTAGGCAGAGTTTTCTTCGTCAGGAATTTCTCAGTACAATATAAAGAATGAAAATAACGATCAATTAGAGAAAACCTGAGAACTAGTATAGGAACCGTTTCCAACATATCAACCCGCCTATATTATAAGATAAAGATCATACCTAAGTCCCTAGTTGCCTTAAGAAAACTTAGTGAGTAGACTTTAGTTACTTAACCTACCTAACTACTTAGCGAAACCTATTATATGTCGATAGATACCTAAGTGAGTAATGACTTAACATTTTTTCATCTCAAGATGGTTTCAACCAGATCAGTGGTCCGTATCATTACCAGTTTCTACCAAATGTCAGCCTGGGATGAAAAAACTATCAATCTTACGATCTTCAGCGCATGTTTTCGTCTCAGATTCCCACTTATAACTTAAATCTACTTAAATTATGATATCATTATGACCAAGCAATAAAAAAATATTTTTTTCTTGTAAGTTGTTTAATGTCTGAGTGTTTAGTTTAGTAGAGTGGCTAGTCTTGGTCAACCAGGCAAGGATCTCTCTGTCAGAACTTGCGTATTTTCTAAATATCATGCGTCACTACTAGGTACCTAGTAGGTACCTATACCTATCTACGTTTGGGGCGACTTCTGGTTACCTCGACGTGATTAAAGTCAAAGTCAAAGTCAAAACGTTTATTTCAATTAGGCCATTAACGTGCACTTTTGCACGTCAACATTTACAGTTCAAAGAATATGTATAAAAATAAAGTGACTAGGTACCTACTGTCCATTCACAAAGGTAAATTCTTATGGAGAAGAACGGACAAGAAACTCCATAGTTACCTACTCTTTTCAATGAAAGTTTTACAGTATTTGGTAAAGGTACCTACATTAATTCATTTATATCTGTCACCGGAAATTTTCAAACGCCGCCGTAAGATTGTAAATTACCGCGTGAAATTGTAACTTATTTTTTCTTAATAAGACACGGATCTATTGGAAACTATTAAATTCAGATGGGATTTATTGTACCTATACAAAACGATTTTTTCATATTAAATCGAGAAATTATATTCTAATAAAGATTTATTACAATCTCACTGACTCTGCAATTTTCCTGTGACATACCTACAGTCTTGGCCAAAAGTATTGAGCACCTTACAAATTTCGCTCGTTCACGGTAAGTAGGTATGGGAGAAAACCAAATCTACTGTTGAAGTATTCTTTTGTCGGTCGTCTACAAAGATTTAAAAACCCACGCCGCAGCTAGCAATAAAACACCTGGGTGCAATAAAATGTGTCTTTTACAATTTTTGTATTTATTTATCAGTTCGCTACCATCGCTCGTTGTGCACACATCAAGTGCGCCTTTGGTATTTTATTTCAAAGTTTTAAGTGTTATCGTTGCAATATGCCAAAACGAAACGAACTTTCTTTAGAAAAACGTGTGCAAATACAGCTTCTGCATGAGCAAGGGAAATCACAAGTAGAGATTTCCAAAACTGTGAAATGTTCGCGCCGATCCGTGCAATATGCTATTAAGAGATTCTCTGCTACCCGATCACATCAAAATAGACCAAGAACCAGGCGCAAACGCATCACCACAGACCGTCAGGATCGTCAGTTACTGAGAGAGTCGTTAAGAAATAGGAAAAAAAACATCTTCAGAGCTCGCTGCTGAGTTGTCAGAACAAATTAAGAAATCAATTTCTGCTCGAACTACCTACTCGTAGAAGACTTCAGGAAGCTGGTCTGAAAGGTTGTAAAGCTGGGAAGAAGCCATGGCTCTCCGACAACAATAAAAAGCTCGGTATAAATGGGCCTTAAAACACCGAACTTTCACCGCTAAAGAGTGGTCAAATGTTATGTGGTCAGACGAATCAAACTTTGAGATGAGTAAGTCAATTTAATGCCCTAATAAAATTATATAAAATGTTTTAAAAACCAAACGCATAGATGAAGTTTTTTTTTTCCGGAACTCAATATTTTTCTCTTTATTGCAGATTTTTGGTACACCTGGTATGACCTTTGTGCGTCGCCGGGTGGGCGAAGAATTTAAGCCAGAGTGTGTGATCCCAACCGTAAAACACGAGGTTGCAGCATAATGGTCTGGGGTTGCATGATCGATTCTGGAGTTGGCGAATTGTTCGTATGTGAGGGCCGCATGGACTCTACTAAGTACATAAATGTACTAGAAACTGCGTTGCTGCCTTCATTCACGAAACTTTTCGGCGACACGAACATTATGTTAAATTCCAGCAGGATAACGCGCCATGCCACAAATCTGCCCGCACTACGACATGGTTTCGGGAAAATAACACAGAGCTTCTTGACTGGCCTGCCCAGTCGCCAGATCTGAACCCCATAGAACATTTATGGGGTTTATTAAAGCGTAGAATTAGGCACCACACAATTAACAACAGAGGACTTGAAACGCTAACTGCGCCTAGAATGGAACGCGATTACTGCTGAAGACTGTAAAAATCTTGTTAGCTCTTTACCAAAAAGAATTTCTGCCGTAATTAAGGCAAAGGTTGGACCCACAAAATATTAATTTTCAATTAATAAATAGTGAAAAATACCTATGTAAAACGTTTTGTTTTTTTTCTATTTGATACTCCTCATAAAACTGAAAGATGTCATTGGGTGTTCAATACTTTTGGCCAAGGCTGTACATATGTGAGGACGATGCACCTAGAGTATAATACTATCTATGTTCTATGTACTACTTAGTTGAAATAAAATAATAATACCAGCAGAGGTAGACTAATTAATTTACTAAAATAATAAGGACATGGTACTCACATATTTACAAATAGGTTTTGCAAACAATCGATTTCAGTGTGTGAGTTATTTTTATAGAAAAAAAAATATGGTAAAACACAAAAAAGTACAATAATATAGTTTAATACATTATGCCAACAAGTTTGATTTACTCTACACCCTTGATTGTCCTATGGAGCAGGACCAGCATGCTTCCAAGCATTCTTATCCTGAATGTAGGTAATCTTCTAATTTGTAAAAGGCTTGTTTACAAAGTGTGCTTTTAATATAAAATTTAATATTTCTGTCACATTCAATCCATATTTATTTAACAAGAGAGAGTAATTGTCAGAGACCTTTATAATCTACATCGCCGCGATTCTCTTAGGAAACTTTTTTTAAAGATTAATATTATGAGTCCCTAGCCAAATTATTTATGAAATATTATTATGTATGTAAGGAAAAATCTTTTTAGTGAAATTAGTGATAGACATAATTTTAATACTAGAAATAAAGATAAATTAGATCAATCATTTACGCACACGCACATATTTCATGGGTACTGTGTTAAATGTTACAACAAAATACCTTGTGACATATAAGAACTAAATCACAAGGAGATTGGAAGAAAAATCTTTTGTTTTCCCTTTGCCCTGCCACTGACGATGCAGTGGAAGATCGAAATATTGAGCCAGTATAAGTTGTTGTAGGTGCCTACTAACATACATGAAGAAGAATACAATAAGAAATAGTCTTCTATTTAGGTAGACACCTGGTCTTGAAGATTGGCTGATCATAACTGTAGATAACAATGCACACACCCATACACAAACTGTGCTAAAGTCACTACAGCGGAATTTGCGAGAGATAATGTTTGGCTTTTGTTTAAATATCCATCTTTAGGTGCATTTAGGTAGGTACAAGTAATATAATGTCCATAATATTTGGATAGGTGTGTTAGTTTTAGACGTTTAATTTATCTTATCTTTCTGTTCTCACACACTATTGTCTACTCTTTCTTTTTCATTTCTACTTTCGCAATCTATTCAAATAAATTTCTTCAGAAATAAGCAGTAAGGTGGATTCGGGTACTTATATATATAAGTACCCGAATCCACCAATATATACGGGATGTTTATATTTTAATTTACAAATCAGTATTGATGGAGCTAATGCTACTAATTTACGTCGCTTTATTTACTTGAATACATAGCCTAAAGCTCTATTACAAAGATATTTATAAATATCCTTGATATTTATAGATACAACACATCCAGGTACATCTGTATTCAGGACACGTGTGCTAGCTATTAAGACGAAGAGGTCTATCAATACAATTACCCCCAAAATTGTCCTCCGAGGGTAGTTGTGAAAAACCCAAGTTCCATAAATTGTTTATTCAAGGAGCTCATATCATCACAAACTCCATTGTACCGATTGGAAATCTGCCTGAAAAAGCATCTGAAGCGTGTTACAAAGACTTTCGCAGATGCATTCGCGTAGAAAAAATAGGACTGCTTCTGACTTCAGATCCTTACGTTTCTGCAAAATGGCTAATAATGCATTGTGCTTAACATAAAACAAAGATGAGGCAAGAAACCTTGGATATTTTAATTGTTGAGCCGAAGCAACAGGATGGTATTGAATTCTGTGACAATGACATTAACTATGACACAGAGTAGCTTTAATTTTGTTTTTTTTTTAATTGTTTAAATATTTTTTAATTGTTTTTAGATAACGGAATCATTAAGATTCAATATAAAAGATACAAAAGTAAGGACATACAATTACGTAAATATAATGTACTATTTATGATATTCATAGCATAGGTAGGTACGTACGTTTTAGGCTTAAATAAACGAAGAGTTATTTAAGCCTCGTTTATTTAACTTTACTAAAATTAATCATTCACTTTTAATTTAAGTAAATATCGTGTTTTCACATAAACATTCAATTTAATAAAATTGCCTGTAGATTTAAATAAGTCACAAAATAGTGACAAAACTGTTTTAAAAAATAATAAACCGGCTTAAATATGAAAAATTTCATTGGTCCTTTGGTTTTACTCAAATTAGCACATCATTTAAATACACGTGAATAATACCTGCCTATTATTAAAGCTAGTTAAAAAAACACTCAACCAAGTGACTTTGACGTCCTCCTTTAAATTTCGTCGGTTTAAAATAAAACAATTGAAAAAAAAAATGCTTATTACATCAAACAAATCCTTTCATTTAACAAGTAGATAGTTTAAAATACGTTAGTACATTGACTAGGTGTAACTGAAAGAGAATACCAATTAAAAACAAAAATATATAAATAAATAAATGAAAGCTTATATATAAGTAAAAGCTTGAGCTAGCGGGTCCCGAACCTACTCAAGTGCACTCAAACGAAAATCTATCGATTTAAAAACAACCAGTTAAATAACTTATGTCAGATGTCTTAATAATAGCTCTTCGGGTAAATCCGATAAACCAAAAAAACGCGCGAAATATCACTCGCTGACAAAAATGTCGTTAATTACACTAACACTCGCTCACAGCGCCTTGAGCCAATGGAAGCGCGGGGCGGAAGATGTGAATGTTGCAAGAGTAAAAAATATTGCCGCGATTTCAAGACATTTGTAATTATTGGAATATCCCGATTTTCGTTCGACCTAAATTTGTAGGTACGCATTATTGTTTTTTTTTTGTTTTCTGTAGCTATACATGGGTGCATACTGCATACATCTTCTATATCTACCTATATATATGTCACCGGATACTTGCAAACTCCGTAAGATTATAAAATATCTATCTAATATCAATCTTACGTAGTTTGCCATTTTCCGGTGCCATATTTATAGTCCCATTAAAATAGATGGACAAAAATTTGTGCACAACGTTCAGTACGTCTAACCAAGCAAAAAAAAAACACTGATTGTGATGTAATTTTGACCTAAAACAACAAATCGCCAAAATGTTTATTGTATTTTCGTTAGCAGATTTCTTTTCTTGGTAAGTATCGGAAGGCCTCTGGAAATTATGTCTTTTTCTCACCACACGGACTACCTACTTTCTGTTATGATAAATCGGAACGAGATCCAACACCGCAGGTACCGCTATGCCTAGAAAACACGTTTAGACCGCTATATAATGGAAAGTCACTCAATCATTACTAACTACACATAAGTAGTAATGTTTCGATTTTTATGACAAACATTCCTAAGCTGGAGGTCCTCAAAATGAAGATCCCCCCTTCCATCAAGAAATAGTCTGTAGCAGCCCCAAGTGCGGATCTATTTATTGCATGAGACTGGCGAAATACGGGTTACTTATATTAATCACGAATCATAATACAATTATTATTACAAACACGTCATTCTTCTGACACAGGTAAGAACATATCTCTAACGGCCGGTCTCAATAACGTATATAATATTTGCCTTTCAAACATGACGTTTCAGCTAGGCACTGTTGGTTGCTAATTTGACGGTTGGTTAAAGGTAGATACGTTTTTGAAACCGGCCGTAACATATTAAAACGATTTCAGAATGTTACATGTACCCCCAAAAAAACCCTTGAACAGGTTGAAAAAGTAAAATGTTACAAATATATTTAAGTAAAACAATTTTAATTAAGTAACACTAGAGAGAACTTTCATTTAATCATAAAATTAAATACATCCACAGAGCCAGTAGTATCTCTTCAGACGGCCATCTTAACAACTCTTCAGATCAAATTTTAAGCTGTCACTCCCTGTGTACTAAGACGTACATTGCTAAGCAAGCCAAAACCGCAAACTGGAACAAAAACATACATTTCAAATGAGTATAGTATTCTTTAGTTATTCACTGCTGTCGATGTGGGTTATTGCAGTGCAGTAATTTAGTTAACAGTTCGCAGATGATACAGGCATTTTTAGCGAATCGGCTAGTAAAAAACTCGTACTAAGTCCTCTGAGGGCTTAGTGAAAGTTTTTTAACGCACTCGATCGCGTTAACGTAAACGTTCGCTTATGTCTAATTGTATGGAAAAAAACTGGTTTTCCGTGAGTGTCACCAGGCGCTTATTCAGTTAACTCGCGACGAAAAAGAGAAAAGTTGCACTAAGGCCACTGGAAAAAAATGTTACAAGAACTAGACTCTGAAAGCAAGAAAACTGGCGTAAACATGACCGCAACTAAAACAAAGTTCATGTCAAACAGACAGAAAATAAATTAAGACACAGAGAAGCCCATAGAATAATTATGCGGATGACTATGTGTACTTAGGCAAATAAAACGAAGTTGATAGGAGAATAAATACAACATGGAAGAAATATTGGCCACAAAAAGAAATCCATAAAGGGAACTACAACCAGAGCATGAAAAAGATAATAATGGATTCCTGCATTCTCCCAAGCTTAACATATTATATGTGCCAAACATGGACCTACACTGATAAATATAAGAAAAAAATTGTATCTTGTCAGCACTCGATGGAAAGAAGCATCTTATGGCTGAGAAGATCACGAAGATAATAGATGCTCTTCAGTATAGCTCGAAACAGAAGTGGAGATGGGCAGGCGATATAGCAAGGTATAAAGATTGGGCACGCCACAGTTGCGGCGGTAAGGCCCCTTAGAGGAGTGGCTGGAGAGGCGCCACGGCGTCCTCACCTTCCGCCTGACACAGGTACTCACCGGACACGGCTGTTTCGGGAGGTACCTGTTTCGGATTCAGCGGGAGGACAAGTCCGGGTGTCAGCACTGTGAGAATCGCCCGGAGGACACGGTGGAGCATACGGTGGAGGTCTGCCATGCTTGGGCGGAGCACCGCCGTGTCCTCGTCGAGGCCATCGGCGGCGGCGACCTTTCGCGTCCGGCCGGAGCGAGGAGGCTTGGGAAGCAGTCACCTCCTTCTGCGAAGCAGTAATTCTAGCGAAGGAGGAGGCAGGCCGCGCGAGGGAGAGACAAGGCCTTCGCTCCAACCGCCGCTACAGAAGAAGACACCCGGGCGTCGGGAGTCGCAGGGCGATCCCCAGCCACTGTAGGCGTGGGCCTGTGGACAGCGAGTGTGGGGTGGCTCGCTGTCCTGTCACAACTAGGCCCAAGTCGATGGCGCGTTGTGTTACACGCGCGCCTCAAAGAGATGTCAGCATAGTAGACGGGGCGCGCTAGGGCCAGAGCCTGTGGAATTTGTTCGAAAGAGTCACTGCGGCCCTGGAAGGCAAAGGGCCTTTAGAAAGAACACTGATGGGTTTTAGTCAGTATGAGTCTGACACGCCTTTCCACTCCACCCAGAGGGCCCTCCAGACAACAATGGCGTGGCTTAGCAGGAAAAAGGAATAATGGAAGGCAAAGAAAAATATGGGTTGATGACATCATATAGCTTAATAAGCTATAATCATATTTTTTCATCTGTATTTTGTAAGAAATATTTATATTTTTATTTTAATAGTGTTTACTACACCTCTTCTATTTGGTCTGCAACAGTGTGTTGTTTATATGGTGATATTAAGAAAGATACCACCTAAAATAAAGTATGTAGATCCAGCATTTACTTTAAAAATATTCAATTAGGTAGAATATATTCAAACTAATTGTTCAAGCATCATTTAGTTTGAATATATTAAATAGTGAATAGGTTTATGTCTACGTTTTTTTATCTCCCTATTAGTTTTTAGTAATCTCCTGGCTCTGCTTGGTGTACAAAGACTAGAGATCCTACTGTTTTCTTCTTTACAGAAATAAATCTTAGAAAAGAACACAGAATTTTTCAACATGGTAGGTATGTCAATTTGTAGGTGTTTGGTCTTGATTATTTAGTCATGGGTGATAACCATAACAAAAGTAATAATTAATATGACCTTATGAAACAGCAGAGAAAATCCACTGCAATTTATACATGAAAAAAGAAACAGATCTCATCAACCCATTCTTGAAATTTAGTACTCTATTATGTTACCCACTGGATTTTCTTTAGAAGAGTTAAAATCTTCACAATACTATTTTGGCAATGCATAGTAGGTACAGCTGAAATGAAACCACTGCCAAAACTAATTTACATACATAAACTCATGCTTACTCCCATAGGAGTGGGATTAAAAAAAAGAATGAAGAAATGTAAAGTGACAGTGGCAGAGTAGGACCTAAATTAAAAGAAATCCAGATTATATTTGTACACATAAGGTGACACTAGGCAATTTTCTATGAGTGGCTGTTTCTCCAATATCTTATTCTAAAGTATACCATGTACCTTAAACTTTGGATATTCATTCATATAAATTGTGACCATGCCAACATAAGGTAGAAAACCTCTAGCACGACCCACTACATCCTTCTTCGTGAGCCACAGCTGTCCCTGAGCATACAAGCCTCGATCATCCACACTGTTGTTGTCACCTTTAGTCAAAAACTTAACAGTGCCATTGTTCCTGAAAATTCAAACAATATTTGGTTAGCAAAACATCCAATTGATGAACCATTTTGTTTAACATACACTGTCATGATTTTAGACCTTATTTATGAGGTATTTTGTGACAAATGCAACAACTACATTATTTGAATACATGAGAATTTGTTAGAAAATTGGAATGGTAAAGACTACTCACTTTTCATGAAGCTTTAGAACTCTGTGAACGATTGGAATGTCGCGTCCCTCCACTTTGAAGACAACAATCTCTCCTACGCGTACGGGCTCTTCAGGATAATTTGTCAAAAACAATAAATCACCTCTGTGGAAAGCAGGCTCCATACTACCGGACAACACCACAACTATCGGGCTTTCACTGCCAGTTACGACCATTAGACCTTTCCATATCATGAGGGCTGAAGACACTATCATACCAAAACTTAATACTTGGTAGATGAACTGAAAAATAAATGGAACAAACGTAAAATAACAGCCGGTGAAATATTATCGTAAGTTTACATATTCTCAATGAAACCTTACCTGCCGTTTGTTCATGCGCTTCACATCATCGAATATGCTGTCCAACATTTTGGTTTCTGTAAATATTCTAACAGCTACAGGAAGATTTTTATATTTTTTTGGTTATCGCCTTTCGCTGTTGTCGTCTTGTCGACAGCACCACGTCAGATAGTTAGAGTAGTGAAAATATATCGAAAAAATTCAGACACGCCTAAAATGCTACCTTAGTCTAATTAAGATTACAATCCCTTAAATGATTCTATTAATAACCATTTCATTTAAATTAATAGTAATAGTATTGTTTTTTATTCGTAACCTATTTACGTAAAACGTATAATTTCATTCTAGTCTAGCTCACCGATTCTAAGGCTCACACCTAACACCACAGACTATACGGCCATTCGTAAACCAAACCAAGCGACTGTGACCGAGCGATGCTGTACATCTGGGATTACCGTGCACGATACTAAATAAGCTACATGTAGCCATGCCCGATTAGCACATTGCTGTTCCATTCTATACCACACGAGCCATGGGATGCTTAGGAGTGAAGCAAAAGTACAGAAACTCGTTAAGTAGGTACTAGAAATTTATGTGACGGACTAGGCCTCGGGGCCCGAGGTGCCAAAACCAAATGGGTCCCCAAGTCCCCGTACACAAAAAGCTTAAGAAACTGTCAAATAAAACATCGAATTTAGCGAGCTTGAAAACTCTAGGTCCCGTTTTGGGAATTTGAAATTTTACGTTTTCTTTTTACCTTTCATAGTTGACTGTAAAACGTGAATTCAAGATACAGGTACCTAGTCGAAGCAAGTTTAAAATTATTTTATCTTGCAACTCGGGGTGAAGGATGGGCAGGCGCCCAACCTACCCATCTCCTCCCGCTCTGGGTAGAGTGGGAGGAAGCAGCAGACTTTTACTGACTAACCCATTCGTATTCCTTCCGGGGCGTGGGAACTCTTTCGAACTATCCTGGCAGGAACTGGCCCTGGCCCCGCCAGGATATGCCCATGACACGAGCCCAAATTTGCGGGTTCAAAGTTGCGTTTTCGATTCTTTCAAGAACGGGTACTTTGAGGAATTTTTATTTCGTTATTCAGAGCTGTTCGATGTTTGATGAAAATAAATTGCAGAAAGTTCTATTCTATATATTTTTTTAAAACATTGTTTTTAATGTGCTGGCTGGCGTCTGTACATTTTTGACGCAGCAATAATTGTCAAATCCAACTTCATGTTTGGAAAATTGAAATCTAAACGACGCAACACAGAGATTAGGTAGGTAATATGCGTTATGCCACATAGGATTGCTCTTTATGCAAAAAGTTTTTTAGGAATGAATCTGTAATAAGATTCCTAGACGAATTAATGTAATAAACAATATGTATACACGATTTAAAACACATTATACAGTGCAAGAATACCTAACATGCATATTATTATTACATAACTTCTTTTTTACAATATTTATAGGTACTAGAATTTGTATCTTTAAATGTCTTTGATTGACAATTAGAATTAGAATTATTTTACAACGTGTGATAATTTATTATAATAAAATTATAATCAGCATGGTTGATCCAAAATAATATTTATGCCGATGACGGCTGGACATAGGTAGCCTATGTTCAACAAATTAAAATATTTGTACCTGTTTGTCGGTCCTATTTTTTTGGAAAAAAGTTTTTTATCACATTTTAACTTAAAGGTACTAGTACGTCTCCCGGCAAGCGCTAGATTACAACTGAGCGCCATTCAAGAAAGCCCGGCGCCCGGTGTGTGTGTGACGATGATGACGGTATCAATTCTATTTTGATCTGTTCTATAGGTAGAACAGAATAGAATCGGCAGATCTGTGGCCGCGCTTAGGTACTCTGAGAGCAATTTTATTAGAAGGAGACTACACTACTCTTCGAACATACGCTTTTCAAATTAAGTATGTGAAGTTTGAAAGCGCGTCAACATAGTCGTAAAAATGTGTAAGAAACCTAATAATTACTAAAACTTTCTTCACTTGGAAAAGTTTATTCATAAAGTACAAGGCATAAATACATAGGCATTAGGCAGTGCTTATAAAATAATATTTTCTTATCGCGCCATTTCAACATCTTGGTTTTCCAAAAACTTAAGCTTTATTGTGACAGTGTTTGGAGTAGTAACATCAGCTACTAGAATATCGGCGCCGTTATATAAGCCTAGTTCCATTACTTTCTTTTTCAAATTATCTCTAGTTCTTTCTTCAATGCTTTTTATGGATGACATATATAATGTCTTGTTACGGCCATTGATTACAGTAGTTATTCCTAGAAAAGAATAAACATAATATTAATATTATTATTCCCCCCAATGATAATTTAATATTAAATATATTTTTATAAATAATTTATTTCATTTCATTATAACAAACCTGGACTCTTCATTAAAAATACTGGATCTTCGCACAGTTTATCATAAATAGTCTGCAAAGTTGCATCAGGCTCGATCTCTACAACACGAGTAGTGTTACTGCAAGCTACACAGTCAGGCCTCTTTTCTGCATTAAAGGTGTATGTGTATACACCATCGGCCATGTTCATCACCATGTAGTTGTTCATGTTGGCACAACATGATGAGGCCAGTTTGAAAACCTGCAAGTAATTTCTTCTCTACAAAATTCTGAATTTAAATACCTCAAAGATGGAAACCATAGATGAGTGAACTGAGCATTCCCTATACGGCTGAGAAGTAAAAATGGTCAGAAAAGTTCTCTCACACTTCTCTGCATATACATTTCACAGCCAGATACAATGTGATTGTGCATTGTGCGGCCACTGTAGTTGCCTTTGTATAGAATACTGATTGTCTGATTTTTTCATTTTGTAAGCTTACTGTGTCACCTGTGTCATTACAACCTACAGAAAAGAGACAGGTATTAGCAATACATTCACTTGTTTTTTTATACAGAGTAGTCTATTTCGTGATGGTATTGCTCATTCCATTCCTCTATGTCATTGATGGAGACATACCTCAGTGGCACAACACGCAGCAATTGCAGCATTTGTACTAGCAACAGCTGGAATAATATTTTTTAAAACACCCTGAGTCAGCCTATAGGTAACATTGGATATCCCATGCTTGACAGCCCTGTCCTGTGCCTTCTCAAAGACCCAAGCAACATGCTGAGGGTCATCACCATCAAGGGCTGCAGTGGCACCCCAAGGGTTTTCTTTCGCCCATTGAATAACCTTGACATATTCAATGCAATGTTCTGGTAATCTGAAATGTTGAAAAAAGTTTTAAATGTTTTATAGATTTTCTACTAAAATATTTAATCAGATAAAACATATTTGGAATCAATCATTGGTTTGTTACAAAAAACATTCCTTTCTTAATTCGTAATTGAACACCAAAACCACTATGAAGTAAGTTCTTCATTCTAAATAATGTTGTAAACTATTTGATACCTTGGAGTATTAGCAATGGTACAGAGTGGGAAAGTTTTCTGAGGTGGGTATAAGTCCAGGGTACACTCAATACAAGCACTCATGCCAGGCAGGATGACCCTCGCATTGCCTTTAAACCCTTCAGTGCCTCCATCCACCAGGGGAATGACACTGCTTTGGTCTAGACTTCCTGAAAATGGAGGAATTTCTCAGTGTATGTAAATCAATAAAACAAACACACAAAATGGTGTAATAACATGACTATTTGACTAAACATAAATCTTCAAAGGAGAAAGGAAGGAAGGCAGCTCCATGCCGAGATTTAGCCAAAAGCAATGCAGTCATGGGACTTCCTTAATTTTGAGTAACTAATGGCTTAGACTAGAAGACCAGAAAGCTAGAAGCCAAGAGAGAGTGGAGTATTTGATATAGGCATTTATCATAAGACATTATATCCAGTAATAACACGAATAACCAGATTTAAAGCATTGGTGGTTTAAGTAACTAAAAACATAATTACTGTCATCATTATACTGCAAAAGGGACATCAGCATGCCATTGAGCCAGCGTCTTGCTACAATGGAGTCAAGTCCACACACAACTATGTGGAACTGTCTATAGAACCCCTCATCTAAATCCTGGATGGGGCAATGATGAGCTACTGCTTCACAGCCAGGTACTCTGAAAAGTATAATATGTGCATTGGTTCACAAAGATAAATAATAAAAGCAAATAGTCATTCCTAAAAAAAATTCAAATACATGCTTACCGTTTGTTAACAAATTCTACAGCACACTTAGCTTTAGATAATCCTATATCGTGCCTTCTAAATAGAAACTGCCTATTTAAATTGGAAAGTTCTATAGTATCCATGTCGACAATATGAAGCTTTTTGAACCCCATCAAAGCCAAGTCTTTCAGTAATTCACAACCAAGCCCACCCGCGCCCACAATGAGCACTTTACATGAATCCATAATGAATTCCAATATTTCAGGCGACGGCTCGAAATCTGGATGACAGAAAGGACCAGACCTTTCCAACAGCTTTCTTATGTGGTGCCATCTTCTTTGTTGGTGATCAGATGATGTCTGATTCTCACCGGATGCCATCGTGCCACAATCAACAATGCTACTCAAATAATAGCAGATCGTTAGACAATAAAACAACTAGTTCTGTGTCGTATTGATTACAAAATTGCAACAGATTAGCAAGCCGGCTTACAGAAGTCACAACCAAAGTCCTTCCCATACAATCTGATCTGACACAATGAAATCAATGTCACTGCCTCTGTTGACTGACTGACAATTAAAGATGTCAGCTGTCAGGATAACAACAGAGTATAATAAACCCTTCCTAGTGGCAAATCAATGTTTTTCTGGTTTTCTCATTCGAAAATGAGCCGATAAATAGCTTATTATATGAACGTTTTATCTTCATTTCATGTAATCTTCCTATGTAAGTATCTGTAGATAAAATGCTAACACGAACGCCTTTTTTTCCAAAAGTCTAGTAGCGCCATTGTCCTAGATAACGGAAGCGATTTTACATTTCTATCAATCAAATATCACTCTTTCTTGTACTTTCAGTATAAATGCAATTGATTTATTACAGTAATAATGTAAAAACATAATGGTTCCAGGATTTTAATTTTCTATTTTCCTTATAAATTTATAATATTCGAATGAAAACTCTTTTCATATTTTTTCTTTACATACTATAGTTGTGCATGGCCATGAGAACACAGTTACGTACTATACGTGATATTCATTTGTTGAAAATGGAGGCGTGATGGAGGTGCAGTTGTCGCACGACTAGAATTTTCAAGTTTGCGGTTGTGAAGATTTACACGTAAGTGTACATAATTAAACACTCGTGTCGTAATCTGTATTGATTAAAATGTTAATTACATCTGTTTATATGACTTAAAATCGCATGTTATTGTGTATATTTGAGGGAGAGACGGCGAATGTCGTGGTAGCTGTGGAATATGATATTACCATGCCTGAGTCAGTTATAAGGCATAATATAGTTTCGTTGCTAGTTGTTACGGAAGTAGTAAAATAATAGCAATGCTTTAGCCAACTATTACTGATATCTATCTATAAAGTTTTATCTGTTACTTCATTGTCAACATGGTTGGTCAGCGTTATACAAAACAGTGCCAATATAAAATGCGTGGTATTTTGTATTGAAATCTTAAGATTTAATTTACCGAATCACGACTTTATATCAAAGTGTTTGAGTGTTTTATGACTATTTGAAGTAAATTAAGTTATTTACATAACATGCCTATCTTTTAAGGTTCAGCATGGCTGGTAACAAGGTGAATACCAAAACAAAAGGCAAAGAAGATAAAAGTAAGGCTAGTTCTAAGACTGTAGGTCAAACTAGTGAAGAGCCAGAAGAAACTGACTTTGCTTTGCTTAGGAAACCTATACTTACTAGCATTACAGGGTTTGGTCAAGCAAGGAAGATTTTTGACTTGGCTACTGAGGAAGTAAGTTGATCCTAAAATAAACAAATTTTAAGTACCTATTTGTTTTTATGTATTTTTTACACCTACCTAATTAATTTTTGGTTCTTACTTTTCCAGCTGAAAGACTTACTATCAAATGAGTGTGATTTACTATATGAATGCAAAGTCTGTCGAAATATATTTAGAAGCTTAGCTAATTTCATATCTCACAAACGTGTCTACTGCAAGGAGAAGTTCAATACATCCGTACACAGCCATTTTATCAATGCTACTTCAACGGTAAGTACCATGTTCATCAATTTATCATGTTATCTTATTTTCTATTTCTGATGTAATTGTTTCCTTGCTCATTACAGTATACTGAAATGCTGAAAATTAAACGTTTGGAACAGGGATACCAAGATTCTCTCAAAGAAAGTATTGAAATTGAAAATAAAGATACGGATGATGTAGATGATAGGGTGCCACTGACCAAGGATTTGACTGCAATTGTAGAGAAGATTGCACAAAACAAAGGAGTTTTAGAAAATAAAAATGAGGAACGACAAATAGCATTGCAGAAGATACCAAACAGTTCTGTGGCTGTTTTTCAAAGTGTTCAGTCACAGGAAGACAAACCGAAGGAAAACATGAAGGTGCAAGTAAGTGTGCATTTTGTATTATAAGAATACTAGGAAGGTACTGTACATTCTTTTGTAAATCTTATCAGAAGACACATTTTAATAAGATATGGGGTAGGGTAGGCATAAAGATATGGGTAGGTACCTAGTCATAAAATTGCATGTTGTAAATTGTATTCAACAACCGGTGGTGTCCTCCTGTTGTTAGTTATCGTCTGGAGTAATTACCATTATGTAATCTGTAAGTAGGTACCTACTTTTCCTGTTTTAAAATATCCCAGAAATGTTAGGATGGAATACTCTTTATTATGTAGGTACACAATATAAGTAAGGCACTAAGGTGGGTATTGCCACTAAGCAAGGCAGAGATAATTGTGTGTTGTCTGGTTGCCATAATGTTTGTCCCAACTGAGAATCAAACCCCAGACTTTCACGTCCAACCTCACCTCCTGTACCACTGAACATAGAGAGTTAATTAAATTTTTTAATGAAGTTGTGTTTTTGTTTCTAGGTGAGTGAGCTGGATAAAATTTTATCAAGGGACATAGCTGTTCTACAAAGTGATGGCAATTTCAAAATCAAGAGTTCTGTTTCAGAAGAGCTTGATAATGTAATACAAATAAGTGATGATGAAGAAAACAGTGATAACACTAACATCCTCAAGTGTAAAGTTTGTGAGTAAATAACACAACCTACCTACATTTATTTAGTGATTAATGTCTGGGGTGAGACTGGTAGCTACATTCTTGTTATTTTTTCTCACCCAAGCCATTGTTCGCCTGCTAAAACTAACCTTGCAAGGAACTGGCGTCCTAAGGAAGGGCAGCAGGGGCGCTCCGCCCCGTCCCCCAAAACTTGAGAAGTCAATATATTTTCAGTAATACGCAGTTTGGACTTGGGCGGCCTATGTATGCAAAATATAAACGTAGTGTGCGAACATTTCTTAGCTCGCTTCGGTAGCCGTTCCGTTGTCTCGAAAGCTTTCAGAGTACCCGCGCGAGGACATTGTTTGCACAAGATTAGTGCACCCCTGCAATGATGGCATTTCTAAGGCCGATCAGGTTAAAAGTAAATAGCATACCTACCTACCTATTTATGAATCGACAGTGACTTTGCTTGTCGATCTCTTCCACCTTAATTGCGTAACGTAAAAGTCCGCTTACACGGGCAGCTGAAACTGCACATTTTGTCAATTTCAATACGAATCTGATATTGCCGTGAATTTATCGGTGTTGCCAAAACGCCATAATGGCCCGTAATTGCGAGATTATTTGCCTGTTTACACAATCTAATAATCTTGCAATTACAGGCGCGTTGAATTATGGTCGGCTCTAGAGAGAGCCGACTGTAATTCAGCAAAAACCTCATCGATACGCGGCAATAATTACTGTTATTATAGGTCCATACTTCACTGCAACTTTCCTGAAATCTCGTTTTTACAGTCACCTTTTCTGCCAGCGTCCTAATCAAGCGTCTTAGAAAACATATGCCTGCTTATGTTTCTAAAAATATATATATAATGTAATTACAGGCGATATGCAGTTTTCAACACAAAAGACCCTGAAGTTCCACATGAAATACAAGCACGTTGAAAGCCGCCTGGTGTACCCTTGTCCTGACTGTTTGGAAATCTTCTCCACATCTTGGAGTGTTTACAGACATCTTTTTAAAGTTCACAGGTAAATAGATATTTATACATAATTTTATTAATTACCAGCTTCTACCAGTGGCTACGCCCGCTTGAAATTAAAAAATACCCCAAGGACATTCTACTAACACTAGGCATAAGGTATTCTACTAACAAAAACCGGTCAAGTGCTTGTGGGACCACATACAGTGTAGGGTTCCGTAGTTACCCGTCTCCTAAACCATGCCAGAAAAATATTAAAAAGTACCTAACTATTATTAAAGTATTACTAATACTCGTTAGGTTAGTAGGGGGGACACTTGACTCTAACAAAAATTAGCACTTTAAAGTTTAATATTTCGCAAACGGATCGTTGGATGGAAACATGGTTTTCGCAAACCTATCTTATTTTTAAACGACCTATCCAACGACACCAAAGTATATCGAAAACGGCCAACGCGCCTAAAGAAGTTTTCACTCCAAAAATGTTTCAAGATTTAATGTAACTACTTTGTCGGCGTGATTAATATGGATACCCATAGCAAATTTCAACTTTCTAGCGCTAAGCTAACAGACAGACGGACATGGCGAAACTATAAGGGTTCCTTGTTAACTACGGAACCCTAAAAAGGACAATAATGGTGTCCGTTATAAAAACAGTTAAATTAAAAATTTGCGGATCCATCTAAGGAGCTTAGATAATAAATCAAACCCTTTATTTTCAGGAAAACTGCAGCACAAATCAGAAGACTGAGGGAATCAATTCAAGCGAAAGCATTTAAAATGAATAATCCACCAGCTTTCTATGAAAAACGTAAAAATAATATGAAATCCATTGCTGCTCCGAAAATATCTGAAGAGGAAAGATTGGAACAGGAAAACCAGGTACTTCAATAATTTAATAACTATTTATTACTTTAGAATAATTAAATTTTCCAAACTCCAGTTACCTTCAAGGCAATTGCCCCAAGAGTTTGAAGCAAATCATCATCATGTGTCTATTAGCCTTCTCCCAAATATCTTGGGGTTGGCTTTCAGTCTCTAACCGGATACAGTTGAGAGCTTTCAGCATGTGTTTGTCTCAAAATGGAAAAACGATTTTTCAAAAAGCACAAGTAGCCTGTTGGTATAGACAATCCATGACGCAGGCCCAATGCCGGCTGGTAGATGTCACTCTTCATATCTACGAATTTTTGTTTCTGCTGATTTCCCCACGATATTCACATTCGACACTCTGAAAGCAGTGATATTGAAATAAATTACACAAACCTAAAATGTATTTATCATCGTTAGGCTTGGATGGACAACATGGAAGGCGACGGCGAGCTGCCGCGCTGCGGCGGCTGCGGGCGCACGTTCGAGCGGCGCGCGGCGCTGGCGGCGCACACGCACACGTGCCAGCCGCGCTCGCGCGCCCTCTCGCGCCGCCCGCAGGAAACCAAGAAGATCGAAATTCAAATCCGCAAAGACTACCACAAAGGACCACCTGTGAATTTGAACCTGCCAATAAAAACTACTGATGCTAATGGTAATTATTTTTGTGGTGGGAAGTTTGGTATGTGGTTTATTCTGCATAAATATCTATAAAAGCAAACATTGAGTTGGTTTTTTTTACATTAGGTAGAACTTGAACTGCTTAAAAATTATCTAAATATGTTTTTCCACAGAAAACAAAATTTCCAAAGATGAACCACAAATTGTATCTAAACCTAACAAAGAAGTAGAAAAGGAAATCGTGGAAGAAGATAACGATATTATTGATGAAGATAAAGACGACGACGAAGATAAAGATGATGATGACGATGCGCCCATGGACGTTAGTGATGACGACACGCAATCCAACGATGCAACAGAAGCCTCAGAAAAAGAACCTGAAAAACGCATTGAACCTCCCAAACTCAATATCAGATTGCCCTTCGCTCATCAAGCAGAAAAAAGTAACCTTACAGCTTTCAGACAAAGAATCCAATCAGAAATAGAAGTAAATAAATTATTATGTAAGAGATGTGATGCCCAATTTAGTGAAACACAAGAATTGTACGATCACGCGGCTGAGCACGTGAAATGGTTGCGCTATGCCTGTAAGTTGTGTAACTATAAGCATTACTCCTTCGAAAAGCTACCTGAACACGTGAAAATAGTGCATAAGCTGAAAGGTGATAAAGACTTCTATTATAGCACCGTCAAAGCAATCGATGGTACCGAAGCTTTGGAACTGTGTGAGTCTACTGACGAATTACCCGAGGCTAATGAAACTAGTCCTGATTCTAGACGTCCTAGCCGATGCTCCAGTGATTCGAGTCGATTGTCTGATGACAGTTCGTCGAGCACTACTCGCTTAGAGACCTTAGGAAGAAAGAGGAAAATGTTCCAAAGTAAAACTAGTGCAAAAAGAAGGAAAGAATTTGTGATGAAAGGTAGGTATATTTTTTCCAAAAATAAAATAAGTCGTATGAAATTGGTCAGTGGTTTAACAATTCACTTGTTTCAGCTGCCCAAGACAAGGATGGGGACATCTCTCTTGACAAAAATATAAACCTCATAGAAAACTTTACTTCCTCAAATATCAAGAACTTTGAAGAGAATTCTTCTGATATAGATGATATTGATTCTAAAAAGCAGTCAAGTGACAATTCATCTTCTGTGGCATCCAGAAGACCAATAAGAAGAAAAACTAAACCTAAAAACGCAGATTTTGAATATGATCTATCAAATTTATTAAAAATGGAAGCACAGGGTTATAGAGATTCTCTAACCATGGCAAGTTCGAAAACAACTCAAAGTAAAAAAAAGATTCAAGAAATCCAAACTAATTATGATAATTTTAACAAAGATTGCTGTGGAGCACTAGTCACTATGTCAAAGAAATCTGTCGAACGGGCTGCAGCACATATTAAAACTGATTTTTCAAGTGTATATCCTCAGAAAGACTCGAGACCTGCAAATATTTTTGTTAGACCTATGTTACCTAAGATTATTTCGAGGGGAGACAAGATATCTCCTAAAAAAGACAATAATGAAGATACGAAAGAGTCGCCTTCCCCGAGTCCTGTGAAAGCGAAAGAATCTCCATCCCCCAGTCCAGTGAAAGCGAAAGAATCCCCAACTCCTAGTCCTGTGACAGAAGTTACAACTCCTAAAAAAGTCCCTGTTATAGAACAACCAAAAATTAAAGATGATGAGATTTTAAAAGCAGAAGTTAATTCAAAGACAGAAGATAATTCAAAAGCAGAAGTAAGTTTAAGGACAGAAGTAAGTTCTAAGACTGAAGTTAGTTCAAAGACAGAAGATAGTTCTAAGTCTGAATTTAACTCAAAGCCAGAAGTTGTTGAAAATACAGAATCAAAACCAGAAAATTCAAATACGGAAAATTCAAAGACTGATGTTGTTGAAAATGCAGCTTCTTCTAAAGAACAAAACACTTTTAAAGGTAAAATTAACGAGATCGTTAAACCAAAAAGCCTTCCTTCTGTTGTTCCACTCAAATTTCGACGTCAAAGTTTAGAAGTAATGAAAAATCCTATAATCAATAAAAATATCACCGATTTCACAAAATCCGGATTGAAAACTAAAATACTAGTTATCAAACCAATCAACAGAAAAATAGATGGTACACAAAAACTGAACACTCCACTTAAATTCCAAACAATTAAACTAAAAGATCCAAGTAAAAGGTGCTCCAAAGACGATCAGGATCAAGTAGTAGTTGTGAAAGTTCCAAAAGTGGATTGTGCTATATCTAGACCAGGCACTGAAGTCTGTAATCAAAATAAAGAACAACCAGCACCGGCGTCGTCGACTGAATCACCAGTAGAAACCTCAACACCAAAGGAGAATGAAAATGGTCAATCTGTTGAGAATAACGATGATACGTATACAATAGAAGCGTCTAACCTGGAAGCAAGTAATGAACCCACCGATGTTGATGAATGTGCTTCAAATGATCATGAGGATCCAAAAAATATAAATGATGAATCTAGTAACGCTGATGATGTTGCACTCATGAATGACATTATTGAAGAACCTATAACTGATAATATACAGTCATCAGAAAATGTTAATACAACTGTATAGGTATTTTTTTGTTAAAATTATCGAAACATTTATCTTTGTTCGCTTTGAAGCACATTTCGTTTTATGTCATTAAGTACCTACGCTATTAGGTAGAAATAACAAATTAAATAACGTATAACAAATAGAAAAAATCTTTTAATTTCCCTACCAACATATTATTATACTGTTTTCAGTCTTTTTGCAGCTGTTTACTAAAGTCTTGTCTGCTGCTGGTCCTCTGGTTACATATCTCTTGGCTGCTGCTGGTCCACCGGTTATTTATCAATGAACTGTTGTTTACCTATCTCTCGTTACCAGGTTACCTATCCCTGGTCATCCGGTAACCTATCTCTCATCCTCCGGTTACCTATCCCCGAACCTCCTGTTTCCTATCCCCGATCCTCTGGTAACCCATCTCTGATCCACTGGTTACCTACTTCTGGTCATCTGGTTACTTATCTCTACATTAGTCAGTGGTAGCAGCGCTGAAATCTTAGCTGCTAGTTGCTCCAAGCAAAGTAATGCTATTGGATTTGACATTGCTGCAGGATTTTTTCGTATGTTTGATATTCATAACGCTACTTACCTACTCCTAGCGATACCCTGTGTCAAAGTTGCAAATGACGCTTTTATTTTCTTCAGATTTTTCAAAGAACTTGACTAGTTCACACAGGTGTGTTTCGTCTGACGTGGTATGCTACAAGATCGTGTGGTAAGCCACAGGATTCTTTAATATGCTGCGGGATGCCACAGGATGATTTGGTATACCGAAGCGCCGGCGCTTAGAGTCAGGGGGGTAGCAATGGCCCCTCTCCTTTGGCGACGCCCTTGTATGGGTCCGAAATCCCCACCACCCTTCTTTTTATTTATCGCCTACTTTTCGTTTCTCTGATCTACAACAAAGTGAAACATACTTGCCTTAAGGTAGGTAAACACCAGCAGTAGACCAGCATGCCATGATTATCAACATCAACCGTAACAAAGTCGAATCAAGAAATGTCCATATTCAATTCTGCCCCGTTTCTTCGAGATGTTGATTGTTCTGAGTTCTGATTACGGAGAGTACAAACCAAGGCCCTATTACGTTTCGAAGGCAAACAGGAGCACCTGGAGCTATTCCACACGGTAATTAGGTAGGTATAGGGTGGATAGGTGTAGTGGATTGAACATGTCTTTTAAAGCGAATCATTGGTAGGTGTTTAGGAGGCCTCGCTTTGTTTCAATGGGCAGGTGACTATACCAACAATTAATAAGCCACGATGGCTACGATCCTGCAGAAGCCTGAGACAGAGCTTTGGTAGAATTGTCCATAGTAGTTTTGTAGGCCCTACATGTGGAAGCGCCTTGTCTGATATCAATAATCTATTAGATGCAAAGGAGTAGATGTGGGCTACATCTTGTTGGATGTCTCGAGTCACGTTAGGCTTATTTATGAAGACTTCGCGACTTGATTTTCGGAGCTATGAAGAACCTTTGACCTTACAAGAGGGTCGAATAACTCGTTAGGTACCTACCTAGTTATTAATTTAGGCTTGCTAGGTTGGTTCCCTTCCGAAATGAGTCGTTCATTCGGTGGGCGTCTCGTTCGATTTGTCAGTCGCTAGTAAGATAGCTAGGTAGGTATGCTAAAATGTCGTTTCATAACATAGGTACTTACAAATGCCCAAACGACGAGATAAAGACAAGATTTTCATGTGTTCAATGGGAAGGCTCCAATGTTAACTACCGGTACCATCTACTTTTACTCGATTTGGCAGAAAATAATATTTGAGCTAGTTTAGTATCGTTACTGAGGTGATTTTTGTGCGGTATTGCGTAACAAAATGCGGTAACTTATTATTAATTTACTACTGGAAGCAAAAATTTGTACCTGTCATTCAGCAGCTGATGACAACTAACTATAGTTACTTGTTACTGTTGGCTCACTGCAACAAGCATCAATGTTTTGACTATGCAATCAGCTGACACTGAAATGGTACACATTCCTAACCTCACAATGCCACAACACAGGAGTAGTTAAAAATAAAAACAAGATTTTAGTTTCTCCTAATTTTATTTAGAAATAACATTACTTCCTCATGCATTCGTGTCAACATTTGATTAAGGATTCTTGGCATATTGCCTTAGCTACCACTTCATTCAATCATTTACGACTTGGCCAAAGTTTCGGCCTTAGCCACAACTTCTTCAATGGGGCCCACCATGTAGAAAGCTACTTCAGGTAGATGATCATACTCGCCCTGCAAGATTTTAGAGAAGCCCTTGATAGTCTCCTCAAGGGGCACCAGTTTGCCTGCGTGTCCAGTGAACACCTCAGCCACCTGGAAAGGCTGGGACAAGAACCTCTGGATTTTACGTGCACGAGCAACAGTCAGCTTGTCTTCCTCAGACAATTCATCCATACCCAGGATAGCAATGATGTCCTGGAGTGACTTGTAGTCCTGAAGAATCTTCTGAACGCCACGTGCTACATTGTAGTGCTCAGCTCCAATAATGTTGGGGTCCATAATACGGGAGGTGGAGTCAAGAGGGTCCACAGCGGGGTAGATACCCAGCTCAGCAATGGCACGGGACAGTACAGTGGTGGCGTCCAAGTGAGCGAAGGTGGTGGCAGGGGCAGGGTCAGTCAAGTCATCAGCGGGCACGTAGATAGCCTGCACAGAGGTGATGGATCCCTTCTTGGTGGTGGTAATACGCTCCTGCATGGTACCCATGTCAGTGGCCAGGGTGGGTTGGTAACCTACAGCAGATGGGATACGACCCAGCAGGGCAGACACCTCAGAACCAGCCTGGGTGAAACGGAAAATGTTGTCAATGAACAGCAGCACATCCTGTCCCTCCACATCACGGAAGTACTCGGCGACGGTCAGACCAGTCAGAGCGACTCGGGCACGCGCGCCGGGGGGCTCATTCATCTGCCCGTACACAAGGGATACCTTGGAAGTCTTGTCTGTCAGGGAGATGACTCCAGACTCAATCATTTCTTGGTACAAGTCGTTGCCCTCACGGGTACGCTCGCCCACTCCCGCGAACACGGAGTAACCACCGTGCGCCTTGGCGACGTTGTTGATCAGCTCCATGATGAGTACAGTCTTACCGACTCCGGCGCCGCCGAACAGGCCGATCTTGCCTCCCTTGGCGTAGGGAGCGAGCAGGTCGACGACCTTGATGCCAGTGACGAGAATCTCTTGCTGCACGGACATGTCCACGAACTCGGGCGCCTCGGCGTGGATGGCGGCGGTCTTGTCAGTGGGGATGGGGCCACGCTCATCGATGGGCTCACCGATGACATTGATGATGCGGCCGAGGGTCTCTGCGCCCACGGGGATACGGATGGGGGAGCCGCAGTCGTACACGGGCTGGCCGCGGACCAGACCCTCGGTACCGTCCATGGCGATGGTGCGGACGGTGTTCTCTCCCAAGTGCTGCGCCACCTCCAGCACAAGCCGGGGCTGACGGTTCTGTACCTCCAGGGCATTTAGGATGGGTGGAAGGTTGTCTTCGAACTGTACGTCTACGACGGCACCGATAACAGCAACCACCTTACCTTGTGCCTTGCCTGCTGCAGCTTTGGCAGCATAATCCCTTTTATTGATGGCAGACACAGTCGCGATTTTGCCACATTCTGTGAGGGTTTTTTCAGCAACCGACTTTACGGCTAAAAGGCCGCTTCCAACCCGACTTACGGCTCCCAACATTTTTAATCTTTTAATGTACTTGGGCGAATATCGGAGCCCGCCCGTAAATTATGTAACCTTAAAAATAACTATAGACACGAAATGGTAAAAAAAACGTGAAGTGAGTGAACATTATTGAACGGGTCAGTGTTGTACCTACTTTGTCTATGATGTGGTTCAATGTTTTGAGTATGATTTTCTTAAAAATATTGCCTTTACCATCGAAGGAATCTGAACCATATCATTGAGTTGGTGTGAGCAAGTAAGTTTGTAGAAATACAGAACTTTGATCTTGAACTAATCGTAACTTTGCACAACGTCATGATGGCATCTGCAACATTTCACTAATGTGACCACTGACCGATGACTGAGAATGAGAAGCATGACATGACTGTACAGTACATACTGTCATGTGAATGTCATCTGTCATGTCGAATTGCAAAGCGAAATGTTATCCAATTGAAGAAAAAATATTAAATTTGGTTTACAATATTTAAAAAACATGTTTCGATCACGCGCTTTATCTCGTGTAGGTGTTGATAATAATATCATAAATGGATTAAGTGAATACGCGAGCCTATTGTTAAATCCAGCCTATTGCAACATGCTCAAACCCTAGGGTTTGAGCATGTTGCAATAGGCTAGGACTATACTAAACTGTCATTTCGGTATTTAGAAATAAACATATTAAAATGTATTTACAGGTATTATGGCAACAGAGTGTTCAAATAAAAACGAATTATGCAAGACCATGTGCTGGTAGCTTCTCTATTATTAAAGCACACACAAGAAACTTAAATACTGTGACTGTTGAAGATAGCTATGTAAAGAAGTTCATGAATGCTGTCGGATGGATGGACCAATCTAGGACGGTAAATGGTTTTCTTATATCAATAATTACACTTGTTTACAAGGTTTTTGTCCTGAAATTAAATAGTGTTTATTCTTAAAGATTTAGGTGCTGCAATTTTTTTTTAAATATGTAAAACATCCAAAATCGATAATATTCAATTTTTTTTATTTACAAAGACCTAATGCTAGAACTATTCTGATAAGATTAAAAATGAACTACATTTGCTGGTTTCTATGTTTTCTTGTATATTATGTCTTATAATAGAACTATAAAGTTTTTATGAAAGAAGACGAGGTCTGATGAGATTTTTACACCTCTCCCTTCCATTTATATTATAAACCAGCTCATAAAATTTTAAATGAATAAAAAACTTATAGAACCTGTCATTATTTATTCTCAGCAGCTTTTTCACTATTAAAAATACACAAGTATAATTTTACCACAACAACTTCATTTACCCTTGTGAATTAAGCCAAATATTTTAGAGAGAAGTAAAAATCAGTTCCAGGGTTTTATGGTTTCCCTTTTTATCATTACAAACATTCAAAGATTGAATTTTGATCATTTTTGAACATACATTGAATTCAAAGATCTACTCGTATTTTACCTGCAGCCAAATTCTTCTACGTTCACTTTTTATCTAAGTGAGAGACCAAAATTTTCAAGTAAACATAAATAGGCTTCTTTGACTTTTTGTTTTATGGAATATTTGTTTTATTTTGTCTCAAGACTTATGAACACATGAGGTAATTTACTCTGCAGACATATTTTTTTGTAAACTAGTGTTATTATCAAGCTAGTTGAATAAGTCAGTAGTTGAGAGTAAATTGTGAAATAAGTTATGTACATGCACTATTTTTTCTCCTATTTTCCTTTTAGTTTGTTTAGTACTGATAACAGTAGATTTTTAGGAAAAGGTAATCATTCAAACTGTTAAGAGTAAATCTCATCAATATATCATCTTCCAGTATGTTTCATTCTCATCCTAATATTTAATTTTGTTCTTGTAGCGTTTAAAACTAACAGGGTACTTCCTGTATGAGTGTATACCCGAAAATGTGGCTTATGCCGAATGGTTTGAAAACCTAGAGTTGCCGGACACATTTGCCTCATGGTTCAATATCACAGAGCTGCATGTATGGCTGCTTATGGTTCGCTATATGGCAGAAGATGTCATGCTACCTTCTGGTGAAAAGAAAAAGTATGTAAAGGGTGATGGACACTTTGTAAGAAACTGTATAATTGAGGCTCTATGGGCAGATGTTGCAAATAAAATAAAACTGTTGGAGGTAAACACATTTTAATTATTCAGTAATCATCTAGTAATTCTGTAGTCCCTCTGTGTCACTACTTATCAAAGTAAGTTTAGCAGTTCACCTTGCCATTTATTTTATCAGCTGACCCCAGCCTTTTAAGGGGCATTGCACTACCCAGTTACTGGGTTGTACAGGTCAGATAGACAGATTGATTGGTTACTAGTACTAAACAATTAGTCAGGGTTTCAATTTCCATTACTTCAGGTTGGCATTGTATAATGTAATCCCAAATAACCAGAATTTTTATGATGCCCCTTTAGACCTCGAATACAAACCTTCATAATTTTGCCATTCAATTTCAGGGTGCCAATCCAGCAATTGCAAGGAAGCAAGTGTCAGAGTTGTCAGAACAGTTCCAAGCTGCCCTAGTGGCTTATGATGAAGGGCTTAGTGATGACAAGGTCCTTGCTGCAGCCATCTGGAGGAGGTTCTATTATCTAGATGATGATGTCAAAGCAGAACACATAGAGAGGCTCGTCAAGTTTATTAGGCATCAGGTAATTGGCTCAAGCTATGTAACACTATATCAGCTGTACTGTGCCACAGCAGTGCCAGTGCACCCATTCTCTTCATTTCTTTAGTTCTGTTTTATTACATTCCAAATGTCCTTGGCTGTCTAAGCTATGCTTTTTTTTTCTGCACTATTATTATAAAAAGGTAAAAATATTTGTTTATTTATGTTTTTATAAGATGCAAATTCGTTTCCAAGCTTATTTCTAGAAGGACTCGGGGAGGCCTTTGCCCTGCACTGGAACAGCAACAGCTAGACGAAAAAAAATTAAAAAGCTTAACCCATTGAAGGCTGCGAGAATCAACAAAATGTTAATGTAGGAACTGAGAGAACTCAAACAAATGAAACCTATTATGTTTACTAATGTCTTTCCGGTATTTTCGCGTATGCACCGCGACATTTCAGTAGTAGTAGATACGATATGGCACATTATATCCCAAAAAAAAAAAAATGTGAGCCGTCACGGGACGCCTGGCAGAAGTGAAACATCGTAATTATTTTGTACAGGTAACAAGCATAAAATAACAGATTACGACAGGAACTAAATATGGCATAATGAAAAAATACATAATTATAGACAGTATACAGAGTGGTGATGACAATACGACAATAAATGAAAACACGGACGATACTAGTTCATAAGAATAATTTTAAGATATCAAAAAAATCCTAACATCTAAAATAAAAATTTCAAACAAACTAAATGGCATAAAACTAGAAACAAAATAGAACACCATTTATAAATATTGGTTCACTAACCTGTCGTAAGAGCGGCAACAGCGCGCGGTCCTGTAGCGACTTGATCTTTTGGCTTTTAATTATGGATTAATTCTGGATAAGGATTAATGCTCAGTAAAATTACACTGAATCACAGATTATTAACCAAATAATCAGGCATCTCTCAACCGCGTGTTATTTATTAATCAAATTATTAATCACGATCTCACTGGGTATGATAGTCACTAAATTTTTCGTTTTTCAATATGGCCGCCATGAATTCGAATACACAAATTGCACCGTCGTAAAAGGTTATTTCTAACATCCGACAAGAGGTTCCCATTCGCAGCCATTTGTTTTAATTTATTAAAAGATAAGATTATTCTATCTTTTAAATCTTCAACAGTATCAACAGCTGTTGAGTACACTTCATTTTTGATATGACCCCACAAGAAAAAATCCAGTGGTGTAAGGTCGGGGGACCTGGCTGGCCAACGCGTTGGTCCATAGCGGCCAATCCACTGCTGTCCGAACATTTCAGACAAACGCTCTCTAGCAGGCACCACTGAATGAGCTGGTGCTCCGTCTAATTGATACCACATCTGTCTGTACGCATTTACCGAAAGCTCATCCATGTACTCGGAAACGGGTCCATTGAGGAGTTCTAAAAACTTTTCAGCATTTAAATTTCCATCAATAAAAACCGGACCGATAATGCTATTTCTATGAATGCCAGCCCAAACATTGACAGCAAATCTGTACTGGTGCGAAGTCTCCCGTCCTAGATGCGGATTCACGCGGCTCCAGTAACGAAGATTTTGTCTGTTCCATAAACCGTTCCTTGTGAATGTACTTTCATCAGTCCACATCACATTGTACAAGAAATCCGGATTCTCAAAATGTTTTGTTTCAATCCAGCGACAGAAGTTTTCCCTAACTGGTTTGTCTCTCGGTAACAATGCATGCAATTTCTTGTACTTATACGGCTTCCGTTTGTCGCGTTTTAAAACTTTTAGAATCGTTGTATGGTTAACACGAAAATGTCGACCTGCCCTTCGCAAACTACACGTTGGGTTGCGTTCAAAATAATTTAAAATTCGTTCCTCAAGGGGCACTCTTACACGTGGAGGGGCATTATCCACATGCGGGATTAAGGATCGATTTTCTCGTATCCTCTGGACAGCTTGGACAGTGGTGCGCCCGTCGGTCGGACAAACTCGAGTGTTTCCAAACCTCTCTCTGTATGTCCGTATAGCCAAAGCGGCGTTTCTTTGACACTCCCCATAAATTAAAATCATGTCGGTGTACTCCGAAGATGTGTAATTGTAACGAGGCATGATTATTAAAAAAAAAAAACACGAAAACAATAAAAACTAAGCGTCTAATTTCGCAAAATTCACTTAACTTTTTAACTAGATACCTATTAAAACTTTACGTGTCCTGTCACTAAAATAAAGTTTCCAATTTCGCACTAATGCCGTCGTAAATAAAGTCACAAATTCAAACACACGAGTGGCGAGCGGCGGGGAAGTACCTACTTCAAAGGCCCGGCGCGGCACTCTTGCGCTTACAAAGCTAGGACGCGTGGATCGTCACAGGATCGCGGCGGCACACTGACCTAAATTTGTAGTTGCAAAAGCGAAGTAACAAAAGAAACTAGATTTATCTCTTTCGCACACACAACATTTTCTATTAAGTATGAGTGCATAGCAATTTCCGCATTCGGTACTTTCTTATCCAACTCTGATGACATGCTTTATGACTCTTATTACTCAGGTTTAAAGTATATTTTTCTCTAAATCAAATTAAATAACTAATTTGGTGCAAGTTTTTAAGTAGCGAGTTGGCAACGTGACTTTAATGTTTTGATGTTTATACCGATGGGGGTCGTTAACCTGACAGTGCTTCCCTATTAACAGATACAGCATGTAGCAAATTTTAAAAATGAAAAATATTTTCCTGTGACTAAACTACTGGATATATTCAAATGATTTTTTGTATGTAGACTGAGAACGTCTTGAGGCATGCGAAGTTTAATTTAATGTTGTATTGTCATCACCACT
>NDFZ01005470.1:904867-961244 GCA_002192655.3 Mamestra configurata
AAAAAAAAAAAACACGAAAACAATAAAAACTAAGCGTCTAATTTCGCACAATTCACTTAACTGTTTAACTAGATACCTATTAAAACGTTACGTGTCCTGTCACTAAAATAAAGCTTCCAATTTCGCACTAATACCGTCGTAAATAAAGTCACAAATTCAAACACACGAGTGGCGAGCGGCGGGGAAGTACCTACTTCAAAGGCCCGGCGCGGCACTCTTGCGCTTACAAAGCTAGGACGCGTGGATCGTCACAGGATCGCGGCGGCACACTGACCTAAATTTGTAGTTGCAAAAGCGAAGTAACAAAAGAAACTAGATTTATCTCTTTCGCACACACAACATTTTCTATTAAGTATGAGTGCATAGCAATTTCCGCATTCGGTACTTTCTTATCCAACTCTGATGACATGCTTTATGACTCTTATTACTCAGGTTTAAAGTATATTTTTCTCTAAATCAAATTAAATAACTAATTTGGTGCAAGTTTTTAAGTAGCGAGTTGGCAACGTGACTTTAATGTTTTGATGTTTATACCGATGGGGGTCGTTAACCTGACAGTGCTTCCCTATTAACAGATACAGCATGTAGCAAATTTAAAAAATGAAAAATATTTTCCTGTGACTAAACTACTGGATATATTCAAATGATTTTTTGTATGTAGACTGAGAACGTCTTGAGGCATGCGAAGTTTAATTTAATGTTGTATTGTCATCACCACTGTATATGTCACCGGAAAATTGCAGACTCCATATGCTTGTAATAAATCTTTATTAGATTATAATATCTCGAAATGTTTTGAAAAAAATATTTTGTAAACAATCAATCCCATCCAAATTCAATCGTTTCCAATATATCCGTATCTTATTAAGAAAAACTAGTTTACAATTTCACGCAATATTTTACAATTTTACGGCGTTTGCAATTATCCGGTGACATATATCCACCTTTTGCGTCGCTATGCCAACAATCAGTTTTTCCCGCGGCTATAGATGTTTCACATCAAAATTTAATCTTTGTGGATTAGGGATAGCTAATCTGTTATATTTTAATTTGTAGTTTTTGTGTCTTTGTAATCAAAGTATTATATAAGCTTTCGAAAGCTAAAACAATGCAGGGGTGAATCAAACAAAACTGTGAAGAGAATTTTCACATTATTTAGACATTGCTCACAGCATATAAAGTCAACATATTTTTAATTAAAAACATATTATTAGAAATCTAAATGATTAAAGTGCAAATTCTAATCATAGATTTATCGATTCACCACTACAGTTAGCTAGTCCTTGTTCTAAAGTTCTATGTGCCTTTTTTGCAGATTTCGGAATTCGATAAGATCCCAAGCGAAGATTTGAAGTCGAAACCCAATATCACCTGGTTAAGTATATCAGATCACTAATGTTATTTAGTATGTAGGTAGTTAGAAAATTTAAGTTATGTAACGAAATAAATCGATTGTTGTTTGATAAAACAAATATTTTATTTATAACCTTAGAATTACATGACAACTTAAATTCTTAAAATATTTTCTTTTGATATCTGGCATTTATTTATATTTGTATTTAATTTTACTTCATGTTCAGTAGTGATGTGTAGGCGGATATAATGTAAAAAGGCATTTTGCACCAGTCATCTTTCTTCAGAGCCGAATCAACTGTCTATAAAATCTGTTAAGTTTTAGAACGTGAATCAAAATTTGGCTGACAAATACAGGAACAGCATAAAATTCAATTTAAGCGTTTTTGAGAGGTTATTTTCTAGCCTCCTATAGTACAGTTACTTATGCCATATTTGTGCTGTGTTTTGAGTTCTCATAGCACTGTCTCTATCTAGAAAAAAAGTTAATTCAGTTTCCATTACACGAGCGCGCGTTAATCATTGTAAACTAAACCTTATGCCAAGGGTAGTAAAAGTCACTGTCAGTTATTTTCTCAAGAATAGTTTCGAGATTTGTAATTTTAAGAAAAAGTGTCATACTACTCTATTGATTTTCTATAAAACAGACTTCTAAGTTCTTCACACTTGGACCTCTCCCACAATACAGTCACTACAGTTTTACAAAGATTATCAATTTTGCACCAATCGTTGCAGTGTCGCCAGCGATTATCGCTTATTTTTGAATAAAAAGCTGCATATAGGTCTAGTAAATGCCTGTTATTGGTAACCATTCTATGAACAAGGTCGTCCATAGAAGCAGCGGATAGGTCGGCAAGTGAAAACGTGTTTTTCATGTCGTAGAGTTGGAACCAGTGAGGAGGTCGGTTCGGCCGTAGATTCGCTTCAGTGAGGTTGTAGACGTAGTTTACTATACTTTCTGGTTGCTGTAAAGAAAAAAGTATTGGTTGATAGAATTCAGAAGGCATATTTTTGACACACAACTAGTATTTAAGAAATATAACTAGGATCAACATGGCTGCTGTTAAACTTCAGTGATGTCCTTTTTCGTGAACTTTCTTTAGGATCTCTTCTCTTTTGGTTTCTTTCACTACTAGTAACAACCTTACTGTTATGTCAGGTTTCTAATATGCATACCTAAGCCATATTTGATGTAGCCTCCCTCAGAACACTTGTGTACTGGCGGACTAACGGCTGGCCTCAATAACGTATCTACCTTTAACCAACGATAGAATTAGCTACCAACAGTAGCCGAAACGTTATGTTTGCCTTTGTAACATGACGTTTCAGTTACTGTTGGTAGCTAATATGACAGTTGGTTAAACGTAGATACGTTATTGAAACCGGCCGTCAGCCTGTCGCTCTCGAGAGACGGAGCGCTCCTAATGCCTTCCCGCCCTCAGTCCGCCAGTACGATTGTGTATGTACTTGAATGTCCAGGTTTAACCTTTTGAACGCCATTGTCACGTATGCATGACAAGCAAGCGCGTGCCCTGTACGCCAAACGTCACAAATATGTGTCAAAAGTACGGACAATTTGTGGCTTGGACTCGGGGGCACGCAGAAGCGTTTATGCTCTGGCGTTCAAAAGTTAAGGGGATAACAATGATATTCCCAACAATCCTTATAATTTATTGGCCTCATCTGTTCCCAAAATGTTAATCTACGATACTTACATAAGTAACGGGGTTAAAGTCAATGATCTTGTAATTAAGATTATAGTCGGTGTAACTCGTAGTGCTGCCGGCACCCCACGCCATATTGATAGGACTGCCATCAGTCAGGCTGTAAAATATCTTGAACTCGTCCGAGTGGGTGTGGCCGTTGAATTCAGCCGTTATTGTCTTTGAAAATCTGAAAACAATTTATACAACCTAACTAACTTTACGAGTTAAAATAAAATATAAAAATTTATCACATTTTTTATCGTCTGCAAATCCGCCACCTGAGTGATTAAAATCAAATAAGTAATTTATAAGTGATATCATCGATTAAGATTCTCTATATCTTACCTGTTTACGATTCTGTTGTATTCCCTAGTCCATGTGTGAGTGAGATCGCTGACACCTGGTGGGATGTGTGCTAGAATATGGACCTTTTCTCCTGCCTGTTCGGCTTTGAAAAGCTCTTGTACCATCCAATCTAAATGGTGTTTCGCGTCTCGAGGATCGTATACTAGCCACCTGAAAAGTAAATGAATAGAGTTACATTTTACAGTCGGCAACTATGTAGGTACCTACTATATACAATGGGGCTACCGTTTCCGTGCTCACCAGTTGGCTCCACAGGCGAGTAAGGTCTTTAAGCATAGCATTAAAGTTGTTATCACGAGCATGTGAACAAAGTTAGAAGGAAAAAAATATAATTCCGTAATGTGCGATTAAATACAACATAGATCGTGCCGCAGTGTTACGTGGACCCATCATATGCGAAAAGAAAAAGAAGGACATACACATATTACCTACAGAAAAAAAGTTCAATGCTGTGGTCGGTAGAACCGTAACTTAATCTGCCATAGTCAGGCTGCTTTATTAAAATATTCACAATAATCACAACAAATGAGGAGATAAAATCTTGTCAAAAGCCAACCAACAGTGAAATTTGACATTTAGAAGACCTCACGCTACACTAGCGCCTCTAGCGGCAAAGTCAAACGCGATAGCCCTCATTCATCTATTACATGTTTATAAAATTACTTGACACATCTGTCAAGTAATTTTATAAACATTATATTAAAATAACACGAACTCATTGATTAAAGTTCAGAGTTGTAAAGCAGTGTATCAAATCATTTTGCGTCAATTTAACCAATTTTCGGTGCTTAAAAAATCTTACAAGCATAGATAAATTGATCGAAGAGGTTTAGAAAGGAAGCCGATCAATAATGCAATGTTAACACTTTGACAGCCGACCGTTTTTTTGCGCGCACTCTCTGGGACGCCGGCCATTTTTTAAGATATTGTAGGATTTTTAAAAACATAACTATAAGTGCTATATGCATAATTTTTTTTTATTTCGTTAATGTGTTATCTATTTTAATGATTTAAATAAAAAACATGTTATTATTATTTTTTCTTATATTTCAAAATAAACGCTGAATATGATACAAAAATGAAAAAAAAAAAACTCTTACAACAACATTTTACTTATTTTAACCTGCGTAATTGGTCATTGTATGGTATTTTTTGAAACATGGGTAGTAACAAAGAGGTATATTACAGTCTGGACAGTAATAGATCGTTTCCTTCCTTCCTCGTTTGCCAGTTTCCTTCTTTCTCACGTCGGCACAAACTTTGCACACTCTTGCCACATTTGTTTTTTTATCGGTGCTCGGAATCCTCTCCAGGAAGTGCCTGCCAGTCAATCTTGTGCTCTTACCCACAAAATGTGGGCCGTGTGAGGGTCCTGGCTCATCAGCTGATGCAGTTTCCACCAGCTTATCACCACAATTCATCAAAAATTGCGAGAATTTCGGACGGCGCCTTTGGTTACGAGACTTATTATATATTACATATGAATTGACCATTGCCCTCGCTACTAAGTTGAAAAACATCTTTTTCCACCACTTCATGGTCTTCCGGTTCAATGAGTAATAGGAGACATATTGGTCATTCAAGTCTACTCCGATTTTATTATGGTTGTAATCTAGTATACAATCTGGTTTTATTCTCTTGGTTATACCAACACCTTTTACTTTAGATTCCACCTCTGACCAGGTAGCAGCGTGTTTCGTTGTCAACATGAGCACATCACGCTTGTCTCTCCACTTGCAGGCGGTAAGATTTCCCCGGTGACAAAAAGTCATTTCATCTCTGTCTAACGATTGGTGACGCCAATCCTGAGGCAGACCACGACGATTCGCCATGACTGTGCCAACAAGGCGAGTATCATTCAGCCAGAGAATGTCGGCGATTACTGGGCTCGTAAAAAAGCGGTCCATGTAAATGGTGTGCCATTTTCCAAAAAATGGTTCGCACAATTCTCTGACAATAGTGTCCACAGATTTTGCATCACCTGTATAAGGGACCATTTTCAGTATGTACCCAGTTGCTGCGTCGCAGAGCATGTAGATTTTCATACCATATTTGTCTGGCT
The DNA here is from genome assembly GCA_002192655.3 of Mamestra configurata. Taxonomy (NCBI): domain Eukaryota; kingdom Metazoa; phylum Arthropoda; class Insecta; order Lepidoptera; family Noctuidae; genus Mamestra; species Mamestra configurata. The sequence goes on from NDFZ01005470.1 coordinate 910,355, forward strand.
TATCTTTATTATACACTCGGAAGTGTATACGTCCCCTAAACCCACAAGTTCCTTCGTCTACTGTCAGGTTTTCGTTGGGATAGAAACTGTTTTCGCATAACTGACAAAGTTGGTCAAAGTACGGCCGGATTTTGAAAAAAGCGTCGTATTCAGGATGACCACGAGGTTTATAACGTGCATTGTCGTTCAAATGTAAGCAGCTGTAAATGGCTCTGAATCGATTGCGGTTCATATGCTTGCTGGCGAATGAAGTTTCAATTATTTCCCGCGTCGACCAATACGAATCAAAACTTTCTTTGTGGACAAGCGACATATGAATTATGATGCCAAAAAACAACTTCAATTCTTGGATTGTCACAGGTTTCCAATTGTACAGCATAGTACCTGGTTTCAATATGCCTTGTCTCAACTGTTTCGCTTTCATTACTGATGCGTAGCGATTTGTTTCTGTCTTGAGCAGTACCCAAAAAGAATGCGGGAAGAAAATAGAAAAACAGTCAAATTGTGTTGAATCTTCAGTTACCTGAGCCAATACTTGACATAGTTCTTGAAAAACTGGATTTTCACGCGGTTCTTGCATTGGTTGGTATGACCACCCATTACCTTCATCCATATCCCTGACAGATCGTGAAGTGCGGTTGGCGGCCCGACCTCGCGTAGATGAGCGCGTTGCCGGCCGACCGCGTCCACGACGCGATCTCGAACTTCTGATTCGTAAATTATTACGACCCCGCTCGGGCTCCTCTTCCGGTTCAATGACGTCTGGCGAATCGGTCTCAAATCGATCTTCGACCGATGCGACTTCTTGTAAGTCAAGAAGTAATTCTGAAGAGACAAAAAAACAATATAAAATCATGCTCGACGAAAATAAGTTTATGCTGAGAATACATCAATTGAAATAGTAATTTACCTTCAATTTCATTATTTGGAGCTTCCCCAACGTCTGAGTCGTCATCATCTATCAAATATTCAACAATTTCAGTCGAATCGAGTCGGTAACTGCGTCGCGCAGAAGCCATTTCGCGCCAAAATACGTGAACGCACTTGCGAGTCGGCGGCGATGCGAGTACTGGCGCGCTCCAGTTGACAAAACCCCTCCCCACACCTACACCCCGCACCACAGGTTGATGATTGATGCACGTATGGATAGCTAAAGAAACCCGCTTGAATAGAGTTGCACGCCGATAACGTACTGAATGCGTGATTTTTTAACAAGTGGTATGAAAGTTGATAACGTAGTGACTACGTGATCGGCGTCCTGAGGGAAGAGCAGCATCACGTATTCACTACGTGAAAGGCTGTCAAAGTGTTAATCACTAACACAGAGGCTACTACTGAAGCTACAAATTAATATTGCTTTTTTTACAGTAGTAATAATTTTTGAAAATTTCCCCTCCCAAAACCTATAATAATAATAATATCCTTGGACATTTCACACAACGCCATATAGTCCCAAGTTAAGCAACCTAATGCGTGTGTTATGGTAACGAGATGGCTGATACGACTTATATACATTTTTTTTGTAAATAATATTATACATATTATTGATAGAAAAACACCCAGACCCGGAACAAAGACTTGTAGGTCGTCCAAATATTTGTTCCGTGCGGGAATCGAACCCGCGACATGCTGCGCAGCAGTCAATCGCTCAACCACTGCGCCAACCGTGTCAAATGTATAGTATTGCCTGTTAAAACGGCGATAAAGGCTAATCAAAGAATTTAAGTCAAATGTACGGTTAGTAAAAATGTTTAGTGAAAAAACAAACCTGCCATATATCCCATAGTCAGGCCAACGGTGTTGCTAAACACTTGTGTGCAGTGTTTGACTCTCATTTTCGGTATAAGTTGTGGATAGACATGCTCAGCTGTTAACTTTGTCATAAGCTTNATTAATGTCATCCTTACCAGTTATATTTATAGGCCACATTGTTATTTAAAGTGATTACTCTGAGCCCCGGCCTGATGACCATAGAGAATTCTCCACGTTCGCGCAGATTTGCTTTTGCTTCGTCATCCAAATAGAAATCCCATTTTCTGACTAGAGCATCGTACAGCCAAGTCGTGTTTAGCTGTTTGCCAACTACAGATGCTGGCGCAAATCTGTAATTAAAAAAAAATAAAATTAAGCTGGTTTCGCTTAGCAAAGTCTTTAATTCGCACTTAATCGTATCTGCTATACAGTTAAGAAAGAATAACAAAATAAAAAATATTGACTTTAAAAAAAAAACCGACCTCAAGAAACGAATAAAAAGTTCAAGAAAAATCACTGTTGAAGACATCTGATGCAGTTTGTGGGGTTTATTTTAGTTCAATCACAAATTAGTCAGCAAATGCATCAAACTGCTTGAAAAGTGATTTTCTTGGAACTTTATAGTCGTTTATTGAGGTCGGGTTTTATTTTGGTAGGTATTATGTCTTGTCTTGCCTGTATAGAAGATACAGAACACCACCCTTAAATATGACCACGCAGTTCTAAAACACCCTGTAGATCGTCAAATCAAATCATGCATTTACTTTGCAAACATTATTGTTATTTAAATATTCGTTTATTGTTCGTGTAGTTATCTATAGTTCGGTAACCAAAAAGTTACTCGCTTCTGGTAGGGGCTTTGACCGCATAAAAGTCTGGTAAGTTATCCCTAGGGAACGTACTCCCAGAATGAAAAGGCCCAATTATCTTTCTTTATACGGAAAATTCATGAAAATTGGTTCAGCGGTTTATGCGTGAAAATGTAAGAAAACAGACAGATTTATTAGTTTGGATTATAGAATATGGCATCATCTATTTATTGCGCGTTAAATAATATAGAGGTCAAATAATAAAACATTATTCGTATCAACTCACTGATTCGTAGGCTGAGATTCATGATTACCAATGACAGGTATAACGGGCACATTGTCGCCAAAGCTGGTCCTTAATTTATCAACGAGATGTCGGTTCATATCGTCGATCAGCTCATAGGTTGTCTCCCAAACGCCATGGTCGATGGTATCGCCTATGTAGTAGACTACGTCAATACCCTGAAATTATACAATCTGTATCAATGTTGAGGTCATTGCGAAGGATCAATGAGTAATGGTCTTCAGGAGAAGCTTGAGTTGATCCTCAGTTATTTTGGGCTCGATTATTCGTGGATGGGTGACGATCCATGTCATACGAAGACTCCTCCGTATCTCGGAAAACACAATAGGCTGCTTTTTAACTCCGACGCAAAAACGACGGGGTGTTATAAGTTTGACGTTTGGCGCTACTATACTAAGTATGTACCTAATAACAAAAATTTACGGTCTCCCGAGGCGAAAACGCTTGGCCTAAAGAATCGTACCTATATTAAACTAAAAGGATCAATATATTTTATTTTCAACTTTTTAAAGTTTATATGTCGGGGGTTTTTAATTTTTTTGTAAATATTTCACAGTCGTTTAGGTAGGCAGAAGCCAGAAAACATGACGCCAGTCCTGCCAAGTGGTATCGTATTACTCAGTTGTGGGAAAAGGCTAGGCAGATTGAGATTTTTATTATATCAGAGTTATTTGCCGTTTTTAATTCTGTTTTTCCAATAGAACATTCTTATTAGCAGCCCAAAGTTCGAATTAGTGACCGATAAATGGCTAAAATACACCTACGAGTATTCTTCTTGCATTTTAGCATCATATTCTTGTCACGTCTATTGTAGGTGTTTAATTTTAGGTACCTACCTATTTCAATTGAGGATAATTTGATTAAAAACATATCTTTATTTTCTATCGCTACAATCGATAGACATTTGCATGATAAAAATCTGACGAGCCCCTCTTTACAAAGCGTATGACTAAGTCCTTACCATTACTATGCCTATAGATCATTAATAGATTAGGTATCATCAATTAGCAAGATGGCAAGATTAGGTAGGCACGTGACGGTTTTTTTTTGGCGCATTATTCGTCACAACCGGATTTTTTGAAAGTCGTTGGAACTTTTGTTTTTAAAATTGGAAGGGCAGATATCGCATTTGTTTTGTTTCAAAATACGGGCAGAGGTACTTTTGCCGGATTTCGCAGAAAAATTCAAAAATAAATTTAATGTTTATTTACCTCATGTGAGTCAGTGATGGTATCAATAACATTATCGAATGCCCAAATCGGTGTATCACAGTTCCTGTAGTCGCCCCAATAGCCGGCCGGCTCAGCATTTCTTGAGGTAACAAACCTAGTTTGTACCGAACTCCTTAGTTCTCGTACCTTCGAAGCTACACCCAAATCAAACATAACTTCGCCGGTATTATTCTTGATACTCTGTTCGATGATAGCTTCTTCTGTTTGATCTGTTTTGATTACATAGCGTTCAACTGGTTTTTGTCCGATTCTGCAGCATACTGGCTCATCGCAGTCGGCGACTCCAAATGCTTCGTACAGAGGGTCGAGATGGGCGTCCGTGATGACAGCAATTTTGAGTGGTCGTGCATCGGTAGCAGGGGCCTGTTAAATTCAATGTCATAAAAAATAATTTTGGACGTCAATTTTATTCTAAAGTGGTGAAAAATTCAAATCTCAGAATTTTCAGTTTCTCGTCGTATAGTGAACAACAAAAGATTTTTTATAAAAAGTATCTGATGAACCCAATTTAGTCTGGGTTTCAGTACCTATAGTCTTAAGAGGCCTATTATAAAAAAAACGCGAAAATGCAAGAATTCATTGTTGAAACTGCATCGTTTACGTTGATTAATATACAATGTATTAAATAACAAATACTTGAAGATAATAGTTCCGTTTCCCACAAAATTTTGAAAATTTATTTATTTATTTTGTATTCGTCATTTCCCCGACGCATGTTTTGGCAAAATTGCACGGTGAAGGGATCACTTCACCCAAGCCTTCACTTCGACATGTTTACAGAATCGACCGACAGTTTTGCAAGCTCAATTTGACAATTCTATTGATAACAATCCATTAAATTGTTTTTTTTTATAGGTATTAGTTACCAATCTTCAGAACTTTAGGCATAAGTAGGTATAAGAGTATATTTTCGACATTTTGCTTTAATTTCGAGAAAAACTTTTTAAACATTAACTCAATTTTCGATCGAATTGGCTTTGAATACCGAAAATTTGTTATTACCCGAATACCGCAAAGCCAAAAGGAAGGGTAATGATTTTAGCTGTCTTTTGTCTACTAATATAATAAAGCTAAAGAGTTTGTTTGAACACGCTAATCTCTGGAACTACCTGTCGGATTTGGTAAATTACTTTTGTATATGATAGCGACATTCATGAGGAAGGCTATAGACTATACGGGAAGGGGAAAAAACGGGATATGCGCGTACGAAGTCGCGGACTTTTTAATAAAATGGTAGGTAAGTATCCAGTTCCGAACTTCCGACTTTCCTCGCTGCCTGAGAAACGTGCTTTTTGAAATTCGTGTTTTAGGTGCAATATTTTTCTAATACTACTTACATTATTTACCGGCGCTGGATCGGGTAGTTCCACTTGCCATTCAAACCGCGGGTCTTCAAGTCTGCAGACGTTTGGGTCGTCATTTCTTTGTTGTACAAGTCCGCAAAATGTTCTTGGAGTAGCTTCGGGTGTCGTTCTGATAATATGCGTTATTATTGGCTACAAAGGACGATATGGCATTATTATTTAATTAAAGCTTTGGTAAACTGAAGTAAACAGAAATGCGGGACGAAGTTCCTATACGGAGATGTCCCAAAAAGAACGCGCGCAGCCTCATTCCGCTCTTCAGTGTGACCAGAGTTTAATTAAAAATTAAAATAATGTATTTGTCACCGGAAAATGGCAAACGCCGTAAGATTATAAAATATCGTGAGAAATTGTAAACGTAATTTTTTCTTAAGATATGGATAGGTATATTAGGAACTATTGAATTTGGATGAGATTTATTGTATGTATACAAATCGATTTTTTTCATAATATGTAGATATGTCGAGAAATTATAATCTAATAAAGATTTATTACAATCTTACGGAGTCTGCAATTTTCCGGTGACATATTCATAATGTAGGTAATCAATTAGGAATCCAAGAGTTGCATTTGACTTTATGCCCATATTCATAGTCGAATGCAAAGCGAAGCGTGACGGTTTTTCTATTTTTCTGGTATATAATATGTAGGTACATTTGTCTTCTGACTCATTACCTGAGTCATAACTTATGCCATTAATTCTATCACTAAATTGATCACTTAGGTAGACGATGCAAGAAAAGATAAATCGATTACAAAACTAGTAGGTAGGCAGAAAAGCATTAAACTACATACCACATTCAGACCGACAGCACCGGAACAAACGGGGTAAGATTCGATGTTCAAAGCTGCGCAGAGGTCTACAACGACTTTCGTGATTTCTTCATCGGTCTGCCCGTTTTGAACTCCTTCAAACACGGTAGCAAATGCACTTCGGCATATTAAACAGTCCAGCGTCTGAAAATGTGTGATAAAATGTATTGTTGTTACAAGTGGTCATAATGTACGTGTTACGACCAGCAACGGTGTAAATTTTCACAACCTTTTCGAAACATGTGTGCTAAGAATTTGTTTTATCTTTTTTTTTATATGACACTTGCTTGTAATGTAGAAAAAGGGATTACTTATTTTATAAATAGGTCTCAACAAAATAAATACAAAACAATTATATCAAAAGAATTCCACAACACCTTATTATTTCACATTATGATTAACAAACTGAAGTGTTGATCGACTTTCCTTGCTGACCGTACCTATATGAACTTGGAAATTATTTGAAGCAAATGCTGGGCCTAGAGATCTAACTAGAATTTGACTTTATTGTCCTGCATTTGTGTGTGCAGTTGTGAAATAATTAAATTCTAAATTTAATTATTTCACCATTTCTGATGTGCATTTTCCTTTCATTCTTCTTTGAATAGAAATAGCCATACAGTCATAATTATCAGCCAAAAAGAAAACTATCATAATTATTAACTACAAATAATAAGTAGATAAGACCAAATATTATTAACTGTAGATTTCTAACAACACCAGAAGAAACTACAAATCGCACCTTTAAAGTAAAACCGTTCCTAAACGAAAATTTTCATGAATTGAGGTATCAATGCCATCTATCTAAAAACTGACTATTTTCTAATATTGGCTCCCCTATAAAATTTCATAATTTCGTTTAGTAACGGTTTTACTTTAAAGGTGCGAAATATTGATACCAAATATTTATAGTTCTGTTGTTTAAAATAATTATATTATGATTGTTTTCTTGAACCTGTTGGTCCTGATAAGCGTGGTTTTAAGTACAAGTATACTCATAATTCTTTTACGATTAGATAGGTTTGTGTTGGATTATACAGTAGGGAATTTGAATGTTATTTTTTATCAGTAGGTAAATCAGTTAATATATTTTTATAACTCTTTTATTACGCAATATAAATATCATAAAATTGAGAAATACAGTTATTTATTTTCCACACTTTATTTTTCTTATCGTACTTAATTTTCAACGCGTTATTTAAGTAAATCGGCATTACTAAATACTTAACAACATAAAAAAGCATGAAATACTGATAAACAGCGTATCGAATATTATTGTTTTATTTCAGAATTTAAGATAATGTAAAAGTAACTAAGCAATCGGCTTTAATTACTGACCTTACCTATCTATTTTAGGTACTAGAGCAATTCAGAATTTTGTGGCTGCCTAAGTTTTTTTTTTTTTATTGGCGTCTCGCAGATCAACCTATGAGGTCGTCGACTGCTTAACCGGACTTGCCTGTGGCAGCCTTATTATAAATATTAAAACCTCCAGCCAGGGCTTATTAAAAATTTATAAACTTAGCGACTACCTACACGCTAAGGGCGCCCCCTGTGAGGTACGGACCTCGGCTTAGGGCGTCGCTGGGGGAGGACAGCTAGGGACGGGCTGATTCGAACTAGTGGCTGCCTACAATACAGCTTTTAATAAATAAGAACCATAGCTACGGCCTTATTTATAAAAACTTTTTGACGACATAATATTTTTTATTAGCAGATTTTTAATTGAAATTTACTATGCAGCATTTGCTTTTAATCTAACTGTCCACTGGAGCGGAGAGAAGAGGTGCAGAGAAATATTAATCACTGAGATTTTATGCAATTGCATTGGTTAATATTTCTCCGTTCCTCTCCTCTTCGCTCCAGTGGACAGTCAGCCTTAGAATCTGCAATCTTACACCATGATCTTACACTAATCAAATGAAATTAGAAATCTTATAAGTCAGCAAAACTTACCGTTCTAGCTTCTGAAGAATTTTCCAGAGACAGTCTAGAAGCATGTTTCGGACTATGAAACAAATCGATAACATCTGCCAACTGTTGAGATTCTAGGGCACTCAATTCATGCCTCATGTACTTTCTGAATAATTCTTCGACACCATCTAAAATACGAATATATACACTGTCTTACAATGTAGGTAGTGTAGGTACCACAACTTCAATTTTTTTTTACACAAATTCAATTCATTTGCTTGTTATTTTGTAAACATTTACCTATTGACAATTCTGTTGCAAAGGTCGCGGCTAATATCGTTGCTATAAATACTAGGACCCTCATCTTGCCCGCTTGATTGTTCAACAATGAATGATAACAAAGTATTCCACCTTTATATAGATAAACGAGATATCGAATTCATGCGGTAAGCAATCGGAATTATTGACATTTTTTAACGTCTCCGTTTTATTACGGGGATGCGGGCCTATAAGCATTCCAGTAGATAGTGGAAGAATGTATCACTTTCACTCGCGGCTACAGTGTTTTTCGTGTATTCAATAATGACAGATGTAAAATAATGCGCCAAATTCCATTGAATCACGACTGTAAAATTTTTAAATCAGTTTCCAAAACACACCCGATTTAGAAACTATACACGCTGTGTCCATGTTCTAAACCACGTTCGAATTTTTGCAGGTCACTTATCAGCGATAGATAATCCGGTATCAATCAACATAATCTTATATCTTCGAATCGACACGCTTAAAACATGTTTGCCCAACATTATAAAGGCATAAGTAGTCTGCGCGATGAGATTTCCAATCTGCATATAATATGACGAACCTCCATACAATTCTTGTTCCCTTTAGGGGATGAAGAAATTCTTGCTGCAAATAAGCCTGCGACTGTGCGTATTCGGACGTGCTATCTTAACAAGGAAAACTTTAAGATGTTTTGTTATACCTAAGTTTATAACATATTAACAGATACTAAACCATATTTAGCAGTTATCTTCATCACGTGCCTCTTTTGGTTAACCCTGATTTCTCATTCGTTACGCCAAATTAGAACTTCGTTTAAAGCCCCTCCCATTTCCATGCGTAAGCGTCACTATTCGCTTTACACGCATTAGACAAATGTTGAGGAAATCTTACTTGTTCCTGTTGCAAAAAACTACATAAACTGACTATAACACATTCCATGATAATCTTGACGTAAAAAGGTGATATCAAAGGCCCAACATCTCGCTCTTCTTCTTTAGATAGGGTTTTGTACAGTCAATAACATGAGTCAATTTACATCAGTCCAAAGATTCTGAAGAGTTTTTTTTAAAGAAAACTTGGAAAATATTACTGGCATTTGTGTAGTGTCAGTTATCTTGATATCAGTTTTCTCTACTAGGTCTACTTATTGAATTATAAATTCCAATATGAACACCAACTTTTTTTGCTGACTGTACTTTCATAATATTACGAATTAAAGCCTCTAAAAATAAACATAAATATTTTATTAACCCTTTGAACTTATGTATAAATACAACAAAACGCTTGATTTTTAACTGAAAAAATATTCAAACTTCGGTCATGTCCACATCTTCGATGACCATATCATCCAACATTTCTGCGAGTGTGATTCGAGGCAGCGAGGGGTCAATCTCATCAGTGTCCACAGGTATTTTGTTCTCGTCCTTAAATATATTGACGTTCTGCCTAAACGCTGGGTCTTCTTCCAAGTCATCCAAGAAGTCGTTGTAATCCCTGTAAAGATTATTGATAGTTTAATATTGCTTAGGAAAGTTTTGAACCAGCTAAACTAGATGAAAGATATGGAAAGCTCTGAATCGACTGCGTACCCAAGTAGGCCGCTGCAAATATTATTTGGCGAAATCGGGGATTATTGATCCATCATATGTCCTATTTGCTGGAATGTCCCTAATGCCCAATGTGTGAATTCATCTGTACCCTACATGAAGTGGCCCCCTACTGGGCCCGAACACTATTTATTATACTGTGTTTAATTAGGCCCCTTGTAGGGGGCGTTGATGAACCGTCGACACGATAACAAGAATGCGACTTTACAAAAAGGTTATTTGTTTGTTCTAGCGATCATTGCAAGTCTCAGTCAATATCTATATAGATAGAAAGATAGGATACTCATAAGTTATCATAAGAAAATATTCTTTCCACTTCAAAAGGCGATGTAGAAAGAATTACGAAATGTTGAACGATAGGACTATGTCAAGGGCCGCATGATTGGTATTATTTACGCAAAGGAAGCAAATATGTGATAAGGTAAAGATAAAGTTGATATGTGTAAACTGATCGAATACTCTCTTTTAAATTTAATGTAAAGTGATAAAAAACTGATTTCTGGTTGCAGTAGGCACTTAAAATGTACCTAGATCCGTAAATTCGGCATTAGCGTAAAAGCGACGACAAAACAAATTAAGCAGCAGATTAGCTTACCGACACTGAACAATTATCTACCTTATTTCTTCATAATAAGTTTCATTACTTTACACATCAGTGGGACCTAACCCGTGCACGGAATTATATTTTCGTCTCACTCACACGGATGCACGGACCTATAGCTTCTTGTCTATGCGCGAGCGGCAGAGACAAGTTTTTATTGGTCTAGGAGTGGTTCTTTTGAATATACATAAAATACTTACTCATTGGTAGAGCTGAGTCCTTCATGTAATTCCTCAGCCATGTGTTTGAGCTTCCATGCGCGCGCGCGTCTCCTGGCTGACCTCTCGCCGTAATGCTTCTTGACCAAAAACACGTCTGGGATTGAGTCGCGATTTAACTTGTCGAAGTTCGAGTCGTTCACGTTTGAATCGCCAATATTGTAGCTAAAGGATAAAATTATTTTTTTGTTAGATGATTTTGGAAAGAAGGGATTCATTCATATCCGAAACTAGTCTGGGAATCCAGCAAAGAAACAAGAAGCACAAGTATGTGTCTCATAAAGTTTGAAACAGAACTGACAAAAATATCTTGTATAATATTTAGCAGATACTGATACTGCGGCAATCGTAATGGTGCAGATATTATTTCAAAATAAGTAAAAGTAGTATTTTAAGTCTTAAGAAGGCTTATGTTTATATGGGACAGTGCCTGTGTTACTTGAGCGGTGCGGGATGGGTGCTGATATGACTAGTGGGCGGATGACGGAGGCGTCGCCCTAATACATAGCGATCATCGCGTCGTCGCGCCGACAGCGGCACCTTCCAAGTTTGCAATACATTAACGCGACGATGGCGGTGATGATCGCTGACTCGTTACGCGTCAAGTCATCGCGTGCTGTTACCGAAGCTTACGTCTTAACTACGTTTAGTTACTCGGTAGGCCTGTAATACATAATTTAGCTCACCCCAGAACTGTGTCACCAGGCTTCAAGATATGTCCCAAATGTGTCCTAGTGTGGACAGGGTTGACATCTAATCCAAGCTCACTGGCTTTGACAACCCACACGTCTGCCACCACATGCTTACTGGAAACCATGCCTTGGCCAGGGAAGGATTTTTTTTCCTGTGAGAGAAATTGGAAGGATTATAAAACAAGAAATTATGAGAATATAAAGACACCTTTAGATTCATAAATAAAACATTAAATGAGGAGTCACATTTACATTTGGGATTTGTATCATTTAGTTGTGTGAATCAATGCAGAGTGAGATAAAAGCGTGAGTAGACCGTATTCTAATAATGCGTAAACTTACATGTTCCTTCAATACTTCAATGTCCATCACAATATATTCCACCAGTTGTTTAGGATTACATATTGGAGAGAATGGGTTTCTCCAGTAAACTGTAGATGAAACTTCACAAACTGAAAGAAGAATATGATACAAATTAGAATGAGATCAGAAATTATTTGTGTGATTTATATATTTAACCTTTTGAACGCCATTGTCACGTATACATGATAAGCAAGCGCGTGCCCTGTACGCCAAAAGTCACAAATATGCGACAAAAAGTACTCCTACAGTTTATGCTCTGGCATTCAAAAGGTTAAAAACAGGATTCATTGGCAGGTTAAAACACTATAGTAGTATTAGAAGCCTTGGTTGAGGTTGATATTAAAGAGTTGTTACTTATTTATTGATAATACCAAGATGAAGAGCTCGAGGCTCAAGTACTGGTAGGTACACACTAACTTTACAGGGCGAAAATTGAAACCAATTTTTTACCCGCCCATAAATCATCTAAAAACTCATTGTTACCTTGGCCAGTCCTTGCATCAATCAGATGAATAGTACTTGTAACTCTGTTAACCAAACAGATAGGAGATATGGAACCAAGCTGCTGGGTGAGCTTCTTAGGCAGGCACACAACACTATCCTTAGACAGTGGCACAATCTCAATACTAAACGTGAATTTGTAGTTGTAAATGTTACTGTGGATATCATGTGAGATAAGCTTTTTGGAATGTGTGCATTTTATTGGCAGCACCGATTGGATAAAGTCTACCATTTTGCGCGCGTGGTTTTCTGTGGCGTAGAAGAAATCTAATCCATCTGAAAGTTAAAAGAAATTGAGGATAAGTAAGGATGTTATATAAAACTTTGAAAGATTTTCAAACTTGGTGATTGGTATATCTAAACAAAAACTGCCATGCTGTGTAGATTTGTATATTGCTAGAATTAATTATCAACCATAATTAAAATAAGAAAAACCAAATTCATCTGCAACATAGTTTGAAGTCTACTGGACACAGTAGACACTTACCATGTTTAGCTTTGATACCAAGAGTATTTTCATGTGCCTTATGTTTTAAGATCAGCTGTTCCAGGTAGTAGAAAGTCTTCCTGTTATTTGCTCGCTGTCTCACTTGCACCAAGGCACGCCAGTAGTCTTGCGCCTCAGACCGATGGCATGCGTCACACATCTGGTGCTGTATGCTGTACTCTACGATGAAGGTTTGCTGCAGTACTGCTCCCCCCATAACTTCTCCTTGTATTGTGATTTTTACCTAGAATAAGACTTATTTTATAATTTAAGAAAGAGGGATAGAAAATATTAAGAGGGCACTTTTTAAGAAGCTCTTCTCTACTTCCTTGCACCAATGGCAGACATTTGTGGAAGAAAAAGATTTCTTGCTTCCCCATAAATTGGGATAGACGGGGAAACCTTGTTTAAACTAGAAAAGATTTAATGGATAGTGGTGAATATTTAAAAAAATTGTAGGATACCTGATTGTGATTCAATGTCAGTGTTACATGCAACATATTTTGATAACAGAATAATTGCACAATATTATTTATAAAATCATTGTATACCTTTATTCTCTTGGAATGTGGCTCAGTCCAAGCAAAGGAAGCATCAACAAGTTTAACTCTGCCAAGTCCTTTCAGTTTTTTGAGGCAGAGGGCAAGGAGTTCTCGGGACTCCAGAGCAGCTACCACCCATTCTGCTGGTGGTTGCAGGTATCTAAAATAGATTAATTCTGTGGTTAAGTGATTAGTAATAAAGTTTATAAGCATTTTTCAAGTGAAGTTTCAGAATTTTCTAAGGGTCTAAAGATATTTCATAGATAACAATTGGATGAATATCAATACATCAGCATATTTAAAGCTACATGAATGACTTCAACTAAACTTAAAACAGAATAACTAGCTATACTAATACAATCAAGCTAAGGAGTTTGTTTGTTTGAATGCGCTAATCTCTGGAACTAACAGAATTATCTCAAAACATCAAAAACACAAGCACAGGAATAGTTTCATATGTATTAAATTACTATAACATTATTGGTTTACCTCTCACATCCTCTGCAGAAGAAAATAGTTGCTTGCTTGGGTATTCCCTCTGATATGTCTATGTCAGTTCGCAGACATGCCACACACATGTTGGAGGGATTGGGCTCTATAGGCACTGCACACTGGCAACATAATCTGGAAATAAATAATACAAAAATTGAGACTAAAATTCAATGACAATTTTATTACAAACCACATGCACATTGACTGCTAGGAGTGTTAGGTTTCCTTGGTAAGTAAATCTCATTTGCCTGCATTTACTTGTGATTACGAATTTCATGACATTATATAGACGGAAGCGCATTTGTGTTATTTAACCTAAAAAAACAACTTACACTCTTGCGCCAGTGAGCGCAGCTTCGCTTTCAGGAGAAATGTATTCCATTTTAAGAACTATGTAGTGTACTGTACGACACTAGATAGGTATTTGTATATTTATACTTTGAAAAGATAACTGAAATAAAGCGAAGACGAACACGCCGTTCGCAGTTCCAAACCAACATGAATAAACAAAAATGTCAGTCAGAGTCAGTTTTTATCAACTGTCACGCTGTCACGTATGTCACTTTTTTTTTTTTAGTTTACCCCGGAGGAGATTCTATTGACCTTATTGCCTAGTCTTACGTCCTTAATCTTGTTTTTTTTGCATTAGAATGCGGATGTACCTAAAAGTCATTGTATTCTGCCTGCAAGCAAGCGTATAGATAAATTTTCATTTGTACCTTTTTATGAAAGCATGTCATTATTGTTATTGTTAAAAATCAAAACTATCCGAAGCGGGGTGCAAAAATGTTCGAGCACGCTTCGCTCGTTCTTACCTTTATATTTATTTTAATATCTCAACTTACCTGCATATTAAACTTAGTTACTTCGAATTAAGTACGGATGATTTAAAAGAAAATCAAACCTATCTGAGGTGGGGTACAAAATTTTTCGAGCTCGCCTTAGCACACAAATTTTAATGCTCTCATCGAGCACTACTTGAGGAAAAATAGTAAATAATTATTGGGAGGCATTTGTGGGCTGACACTACATTATCTGCACCGGGTGCCACTCATGCTAGCTACGCCGCTGAGTTGGAGTGCAAGAATTTTTGAGCTTGCTTCTTTCGCTCTTGTATTCTGTCCTCTCTCAGATGAGCTTTCTTTCATCAGTCAATAAAGTTACTTTTATTCAAGTATGAATGATCAAAAGAAAATAAAACCTAACAGAGGTGCGATGCAAAATTTTCGAGCTCGCTTCGCTCGCTCTTGCGTTCCCCTCTCCTACTCTTAGTTCTTGAGTTTGCTTGCGGCAGTCAACAAAGTGAAATCTATTCAAGGTTGGATAACAATTAATTGAAAATCAGGACTACCCAGGAGAGGTGCACAAATTTTCGAGATTTTATTTATAAGTACTTTTCTGTTTTAACAGCTTAGAATAGCACACTTAAAAATATAACTATATAACTTTTAATATGTAGTGGAAAATGACGTAGGTTATACATTTGTTATTCTGATATATTTATAACTTAGTATGAGATTTTAATGTATAGGTAACTGTTTATTTTCACGAACAAATGAAAGAAAACAAAATAAATAAGTGTGATGTAAGAGCATTACCTTAAATAAACCTTCAGCACATATGGAACATCCTCCCCCTCCTAAGAAATGGATTACGAGTGCCGTTATAAGAACGAGAAGCGCAACCCATAATTATTCAGGGTGAGGGTTCATTTGTGGGGTGACACCACATTACCCGCATCGGATGTCACCCATGTTAGCAATACCAATGCCAGAAGCACATATTATGTTGACCCACGGAGCACGGACACGTCTTGGTGCTGCTACTAGGGGAGCACTACTGCCATGGGAGGCCCTAATTGGAGAGAGGATCTAGACTGCAATGCAACTGTCCAATAATAAAAACAAGCGTCCAACCAATCCCGATTAGACAGTTTGAGATTCATAAAGGCACGCCAGGACGAGTATGCCTCACATAAGTCACATTTATATAATTATATTTTTAATTCGTGCGAAAACCGTAAAACCACTTGTGTGAAGTGTCGAGAATATCTACTAAAATTTACGTTTTATAACCTGTACATCCGGATACGGCAGTGCCGTAATCATCCTATACTGTGGATTTCTGAACGACGAGTTGTTACGTAAAGAATCCGACCGAACCTCTTTCGTGACCTCTTCGACCATCTACTGTGCATTTATTCGATCGATTCTCCTAAACGAAAATGTTCTCTACCGTCTGCAGGGCCGGCCGTTTGGCCACAAGGACGGTAGTAAATAATACCTCCGACAAGGCACCTTTAGTCGCGGCACCCGTGGTGAACAAACGTGATTATGCTGCCAAAGCTGCAGCAGGCAAGGCACAAGGTAAGGTGGTTGCTGTTATTGGTGCCGTCGTAGACGTACAGTTCGAAGACAACCTTCCACCCATCCTAAATGCCCTGGAGGTACAGAACCGTCAGCCCCGGCTTGTGCTGGAGGTGGCGCAGCACTTGGGAGAGAACACCGTCCGCACCATCGCCATGGACGGTACCGAGGGTCTGGTCCGCGGCCAGCCCGTGTACGACTGCGGCTCCCCCATCCGTATCCCCGTGGGCGCAGAGACCCTCGGCCGCATCATCAATGTCATCGGTGAGCCCATCGACGAGCGTGGCCCCATCCCCACTGACAAGACCGCCGCCATCCACGCCGAGGCGCCCGAGTTCGTGGACATGTCCGTGCAGCAGGAGATTCTCGTCACTGGCATCAAGGTCGTCGACCTGCTCGCTCCCTACGCCAAGGGAGGCAAGATCGGCCTGTTCGGCGGCGCCGGAGTCGGTAAGACTGTACTCATCATGGAGCTGATCAACAACGTCGCCAAGGCGCACGGTGGTTACTCCGTGTTCGCGGGAGTGGGCGAGCGTACCCGTGAGGGCAACGACTTGTACCAAGAAATGATTGAGTCTGGAGTCATCTCCCTGACAGACAAGACTTCCAAGGTATCCCTTGTGTACGGGCAGATGAATGAGCCCCCCGGCGCGCGTGCGCGAGTCGCTCTGACTGGTCTGACCGTCGCCGAGTACTTCCGTGATGTGGAGGGACAGGATGTGCTGCTGTTCATTGACAACATTTTCCGTTTCACCCAGGCTGGTTCTGAGGTGTCTGCCCTGCTGGGTCGTATCCCGTCTGCTGTAGGTTACCAACCCACCCTGGCCACTGACATGGGTACCATGCAGGAGCGTATTACCACCACCAAGAAGGGATCCATCACCTCTGTGCAGGCTATCTACGTGCCCGCTGATGACTTGACTGACCCTGCCCCTGCCACCACCTTCGCTCACTTGGACGCCACCACTGTACTGTCCCGTGCCATTGCTGAGCTGGGTATCTACCCCGCTGTGGACCCTCTTGACTCCACCTCCCGTATTATGGACCCCAACATTATTGGAGCTGAGCACTACAATGTAGCACGTGGCGTTCAGAAGATTCTTCAGGACTACAAGTCACTCCAGGACATCATTGCTATCCTGGGTATGGATGAATTGTCTGAGGAAGACAAGCTGACTGTTGCTCGTGCACGTAAAATCCAGAGGTTCTTGTCCCAGCCTTTCCAGGTGGCTGAGGTGTTCACTGGACACGCAGGCAAACTGGTGCCCCTTGAGGAGACTATCAAGGGCTTCTCTAAAATCCTGCAGGGCGAGTATGACCACTTACCAGAAGTAGCTTTCTACATGGTCGGACCCATTGAAGAAGTTGTGGCTAAGGCCGAAACCCTAGCCAAGTCTTAAATTTAGTTTTTAGGATTCCATTAATTACATAAGTTAATGCTTATGTATCCAATAAATTATGTAAAGAAGCTCGCGCAGATATTGTAGATAAACATTCTGTACCAGTAACAAAATAAAATTTGTAACTTATTCTTTGTATTATTTCATATTTATGCATTATGTAGTTATGTAACAAGCTAGTTCTGAAAAAGAAGGGATTCTTTACCCTTGTCTTGCTTTCAGGATGACCAACATGTCTGTGTTAACATGTCTCAAGTGTAAAACTGCATAATATGGCTAGTATTTAGCAGTTATCTCTGGTCATCCAAAGTATTTTTCTGTCAAAATCATGTAATTTTACGCTGGGTTGGAATTATGCCAATTTGCAGCGTATCGTCTAACCTAACGTAATGAAATTTACGTAAGTTGTTATCACTACTATCACAAGTAATGGCTTATAGGCATGAAAGACTTTTCTTGAAAACCATACCTCGTCGAATAATATATTATACCAACTTGGGATCACGAGGTCAAACACCATCATTTCTATGTCATCCAAAGAAATATAAAAAACTTGTGTATTATATCTATGATGTCATCTTACAACCAAGCTGTCTCAAACACGCGCATCAACTGCTAGTGTCTCACCAAAGAAAACACAGTAATAACAGCCGCTTCGCCCCAGCCACTTGGGAACCGCGACAAGTAGCCAAGTAGGCTTTCGTATACGATGGCCAGCCAACTGACTATCTTTTATATATCCTATACTCTCGTTATTTTACATGAAACCATTCATCAAGAACTATGTTCCTTTTTTTGCCTGAATGCATCCTAGTTAGCAGGAGGCACAGTAACACATTTGATACTATCGATCGAAAGAGACGATTGGTGCCTTGACGTCATAAGACAATCGGCTAAGTCACTGAACAGCATGGCGAAAACTCTTTGGGCATGACACAGGCAGTAGGTACGTAAACACTGAACAGGGCTGGCAGGTGCGTTCAGCGAGACCGAGATTTGAAACCTAAAAAGGGGGTCGAAAGTAAATGAACGACGACAGTTCGTTTTGTGCTACGTGCCGCGGGTTCGATTCCCCGCGGGTTGAAATTCAGGAATGTAAGTATATACCTACCTAATACGACGTAATTTCACATTTATATTCATAACTCTTTTAGTAACATGCGTTTCATCCCTCCTCATAACAAAACAAGCGATTCCCTTTCAACCTTAATTCTCATATTTTCCACATTTATACAATCTGCATGCATTTTTTTTACAGCCCAACAGATTCCTTCAATACGGTCTCACTACCTCGGACTGGTAGATTTTACCCGTTAACTTGAGGGGCATCCTTGGGTCAAGTTATTCCAGTGAGTCCTGAAACCTGTCGCCAATTTTTCATCCATCCATTTCAGTTTATTCGGTGCGTTACGTCGATCTACATCGCAGTCCAATTCAACAAGAAACCCGAGGTTTCGATAGTCGGAGCAGATCGATACGTGCGTTACGAGTGCAAACGGTAAAGGTATTGTAAATGTAACTTAAAAGGAAGGCAAGAGCGTGTCACTCTTACTGACTAAAACCCATCCGTGTTCCTTCTAAAGCCCTTTGCATTCCAGGGCCGAGGTGACTCTTTCGAACAAATACCGCAACCCTGGCTGCTTACCTACCCCTAACGTGAACAGTTTTACAAGATCAAAGAATGGCAAACAAATGCCCCTAATCCATCCAGTAAGTTAAGCTTCGACGTGCCTACCTGTAGATTAAAGAAGTCGTACAATGACATTCTAACTAAATACTTATTCAATTTATTAGTCATAGCACAGTCAAGTAGTTACGGCGACAGCTACAGTCACAGGACTGGCGAGTTGTATAGGTAATTTTAGCTATAATGTAAGAAATAGCAGTAGCGGCATGCTGAAACGTAATAATTATGATCGTAAATAAAATCGTGTGGAAAAAGAACAGCGCCGTGTGAACGACTCTCCTCAGCGCGCACATACTACAATGTGCAACAACCCAATAGTATGTCACACTAGCTTTGGAGCCTTAATTTATTAATTCCACTAATTAGTTTGTTCAGTGTTGCTAAGTACAAATAAAACTCAAACTTGTGGCTTATGAAATCAGTTTATTTAGGTTCTTATCGCTTTCCTCCAACCCTGGGGGCTGACTTTTGACTGACTTTAGCAGCCTTGGCTTTAGGTGCGGCCTTAGCCTTGGGTGCTGGTGCTGAGGCCTTCTTGGCGGCCTTTGTGGACTTCTTCTGTTCCTTTGCGGCCCTGAAAAACCATGAAAAATTGTTGCATATAAAAACAAAAAACAATGAAATTGAGCTTGGCTTTGTTTGTAAAGGTTTAGATTTTTCTGGGTTTCCTCAATGGGCTTCCACAAGGTTATGGATGAGTTTGTGTTTGTATTTATTTCAATAAGGAATCCATAAAATATTTTTGTCAGAATTAGATTCTGTTTAGATTACACATTCTGAAATAATTCACTTTTTCTAAGCACAACTTATAATAATGAATTAAATATTATCATAA
The DNA here is from genome assembly GCA_002192655.3 of Mamestra configurata. Lineage (NCBI taxonomy): Eukaryota > Metazoa > Arthropoda > Insecta > Lepidoptera > Noctuidae > Mamestra > Mamestra configurata. The sequence goes on from NDFZ01005470.1 coordinate 930,619, forward strand.
TGAGTTGGGAGAGCATTGAATTTTTAGAGCAATGTTGTGCAATACTAAAAAAGTTAGTCTTTAGAATTTGTGTTTTAAAATATCAGTAATAATATCATGGTCTTAGTTTAAAAGTTATTTAGGTACTTCTTGGCTTACTCACTTGCATAAATATTAAATCTGTTTTACTTACTTGATAGCCTGATCCCTCTGAGCCTTGCGCACTTCGGGCTTCATGTTACGCTTAGCCATGATGTCACTGAGTGAGGCACCAACAATGGCACGCTGGTACTTCTGGGTCCTCCTTGTGCGCTTCTTGGTCTGCTCTTCTTCTTGACCCTTCTTGAACTTGCGCCTGAAGGAAAAATGTAATATTTACGATCTTTTTCATTTAATAGGTGCAACATATTTCTATAAACTAAGTTTCTGGTTTTGTAACTTTCTAAATTAAATTAGATTGTGTGAAGGATTATAATAAAATAGCACCAAATGCAAGTTGTTCAGTAATAGGTCTTGTCTGACTAATAAGAACAGGCTATCTCTTTACAGTCACAAAAAGAATATACCATATTACATTACATGCATAAAAAATATTTAACTTGATCAAAAATATAGAATATTATGGTATGAACTATGCAATTAAATAGAGATTAGTTCATTAAAGCCAAATATCCATGTATTGCTCATTTATCTCATTCTAATAAAGATATACATATCTTTCCTTTATTGTGAGATAAAAAAAATTAGTGAAATCAGGAAGAATGTTGCAAAATATACACAGTAACAAATACATTAGTTACTAACCTAACTTAGCGCGCACCACTTTAGGTTATATTGGTTTGGATTAAGTTAGGTTAGATTTTGTAATAAAAAAAACATTGTATGAATATCTCTTAATAATAATATTATGTAGCTTAAAGACAACGGTTCAAAATAAAATATCAAAATTACCTGTACAGCACAGTCCATGTCACTTTACGAGGATTCCTCCTCATCAAATGTGCAGCCTCACATTTTGAGTTCAAGAATGTGAAGGTCTGAAATAAAAAATTACAAAAATATTGTAACTAGACACATTGATAGGAAAGCAAACGAATTTTGAACATCGATTCGTTCAGGGCTAATCAATAATTCTGCATGTTTACATGAAAAACTCGTGTGATAAACGTATAGTATTAGTGAAAGCCGGCTACTTATGCAGCCTCATTTTGGAAACTGTTCACGGACGGCAAGAGTAACAGCTACGACAAAAGATATTACAAACAGCAAATAAATATTACCTTGCCGTCCACCTTAACCATGGTTTTTCCATGGCCAGGATAGATCTTGTAACCACTGTACGCGCAAAGTCCGATCCTGAAAATCAATCACACACAATGATAAGACATCACAGCACTGTTAGAATATGTCACATTATTAATAAAAAAGCATCAGATCATTCAGATAGTACAAAATTTGTTTAGAATTTACGAAAAACGTACTTCATTTTGACTTGTCGAAATGAAAAAGAGAATCACATAGACAAATGTCAAACGATGAACCACAGATAAAAATATATATTGTCGAGTCAAAATTCCTGATATTCACAAAAACCTTACTAATAATTTTATCAAATCTTTAGGATAAAAACAAAACACACGTCCTTCTAAAGAACAGTTTACGTAGGGTGAGCTAGTTTTCTTTCTGAAGATCTCATATGACAAACTCCCTCTTCTCGACTCGTCTCATCGGGAGGCTGGAAGTCAAGACGGCGGCCAGCGGATGAGCAAGAGACGAGCGAAGCTGCATATCTGATCAAGATAATCCATGTGAATTACTGTCACACAAGTACAGTGGACAGGGACCGATATCGATATTCGAAGAATACCGATATTTTTAAGAAAATACCGATAACAGTATCGATATTTGGGATAAATATACAATATAATATAAGGTTGACTGGTAGAGAATGCCTTGATGCATTAAGTCCGCCCATGTACCACTATTGTACATAAAGTTTAAATAAATAAATGAATAAATACTGGTATTTTATGTCAGTAATATTTGAGTTTCGATATAAAATATCGATAATTATATCAATACTCAGTACCGATATCAGGCTACAATGTGACGTCACAGAATCTTTATTGATCATTATATTTATTACAGTCGCGAATCATATTTTGATCAAGATACAACCTGACACTGGCCTGCAAATCGCAAAAAACGCAAGAAATTTTTTAATAACGGTATTTTATCGATACCTAAATACAGGTATTTATGGCGATATTTTGGTATCGGTTACCCAAATTATATCGGTATTTAGTCCCTGACAGTGGACAGTGCTCATTACAAATTTTGCACCCAATGTGTAAACTAAGCTTTACAAAAAAAAATGTTTTCAGTCTATTATTTTCTAATACAGGGTTCCCAACTTAGAGCTTTTCCCCCAAAATTTAGGGGGTAAATTAATGGGATGGGATTCTTATAGGGCGGTATATTTTGAAAGGTCTTTTTAGGGCTTTTTTATTTACACGTATCGACCATTTGACCCTGAGATGACCTAATCTAGCTTATCTATTTTTTCTATTGACCTAGCTACACGTAATGGCATCTATAGCAATTCCTTGTTGCTACGTATGCGGAAAATAAGATTATAGAATAAAACAACTGTCACTAGTAAGTGTTGACTATAAAAATGTTTTTTTTCTGTTGTCTGTGGTTAGTTTTTAAATGCTTCCTAGACGTGGGTCGTAACGTCTTTTGGACGTAATTGGTTCCATTCAATTCAATTTTATGTTATAGCTCCATCGATCAACATTCGATGATTTTGCCAATGTCAAGGTAAGAGATGGCAATAGTCGGTTTCGTGGATATGAGTAAATAGTTTCAAAACCGCTTATTTGTGTAACGAGTTACTTCTGTATACAGTCTCTACTGTATACAGAAGTAAGTTTTGGTTTGTGTTATGTTATGATTACTATTACAAATATGTAACGCTCGTTTTATATCGTATTATGTACCTATAATCATTTTAGTAATAATTTTTTGAATGAAACACTTACGCGTGCGCCGGTCGTTGTTTGAGTTTCAACTGCGTACGTAAAATAATCGTTACATTGTTGTCCACGAAACTAGGTACACGATTATCAGCCTCGTAAACATTTACTGAAACCGATTACGTTATATAACTCCCACCTCTAATGCTTACTGGAAATAAAATTACATACGTTTGTTATTGCTTTCTTGTTTTTTAGTTGGTTTAATTTTATTTTACAGTAAGCAATTTTTTTAGGGGAATTGTGAAGTAATTATGACGATTTTAGGGGTTTTTGTCTTTGGTTTTAAGGGGAATATTTTTTGAGGGTTGGTAACACTGTTCTAACCTCAAACTGAAACCTATCGAACAAAAGTAACCCAAAAAACCCGATAGATATTTATAATTGAATAATGTTTAGCCAAATGAATTGTCCCGATTTTTTAGAATTTCAAGTAAGTCTTAGTGGGTGTTCAAACTATGTATCGTACAACTTGTAATAATATTCTATTTGTTTTATTTTTATCGGTTATTCTGATATTTCTTTTTACAGGACATCCTGAAAAAAATGCGTGTTATGGATGATAAAATAATGTATGCGCTTAATACTTCCATACCCACAGAATCTTTTGCTAGTAAAGTTGACGCTCACTCGGCCTGTGAAGACCTATATTCTCAAATCCAAAAAGGACATACAGACAGAGAAAATGTTATTAAAAATTGCATCTTATCAACTGCAGAAACAGTAAAACATTTAAAGGCAGCAAAAGATAATAAACCTGATGACTATGAAGTAATGAAAAATCTAAAAGCTGAACAAAAAAAGGTACACTGCTTGAGTTTTACATTTAACTATTTACATCAAGCTGAAAAAGCAAACAATTTGCAGTAAAAAATTTATACAAATTTAGTACCTACTATATTATTTTCTTATATTTTTACTAGCTTTTCCTGCATCTTCGTACATGCATATCCAGTTTTTTACCATTCCCATATAGCCTTTAGCATTCTTCATGAGTGTGGCAGGTCCAGAGATTGGCATGTTCAAATAAACAAACTGTAGCATATTAGTATAGATTTTGCTGCTTAATTAGTATTAACACTTATGTACAAACCTCTTGTTTTTTCTTTCAGCTGCGACTTTTGCAAACAGAACTGAGTGTGGAGGAAGTCATAAAAGAAAAGACAACAAAGTTATTTACAGAGAAATGTAGAAGTTACTACAAGCCCAACAACTTATGAAGACTGACAACATGCATTTTACTTATCCTTGTTTTTGAAGTTATAGTGTATATACTTATATAAATAGAATATAGACTGTTACCCTTGTTTCTAACTTGAAATCCTCTTTCAAACCCCTTATCAAAAAAACATACTGTATAGCAGTATATAACTATAGGATAGTTTTTCAAAACGGATTTTAAATTGAATTATTGAAGTTCTGACTTAAAATCAGTGATATTTTTAACAGCCTATTATTTTGATTTCTTTCTCTTCATTGATAAGATTAATTTTAGCTTCAAGATAACATTATCATATTTTCCACCTGAGGTGAAATACACAGATAAAATATTTTTTAATTCAAATACTTTTTAAATAGTTAGATGCAATTTACTTTCCTAAGTAGGGTCTAGAAGGAAAAAGAAAAATCTGGGAAGAAAATTGTACAATTTCACATTTATTTAAAAAAAAAACATTCATTATTATCCAGATTATTTTATATTACAGCATCTGAAGTTATACTCAGAATCTGGTACTAAAAACCACAACTTTAAAAAAAATGGTTGTGCAATAAAGCTTATACAGGAAACAATTAGTCAAGAACATACTAAAAACTACATATAAGTTAACATTGCAAATCTCACATTATTTGTTAGCTTTAGCAGCAGCAGCGGCTTCCTTTGCTTTAAATTCCTCTTCATACTTCTTATGCCAGTCAAGGTTATATTGATGGACAGATTCTCCTCTCTTAGCTGCCGATTTTCCTACCATAATTGCTCCAAAACTAGCAAGTGCTGTGAGTAACATCAGCACATTTGCAATCTTGATTCTGGCTTGGCTGCGAGATTTGTCTATGAGTTCACCACTGAAAATAAACATTTTTGATATGATTTCAAATAAAATGTTGAATTATTAGAAAACCTTATATTGTACATAGAATTGTAACACCCATGCACAGAAGTAGAGATACCTGTGTATTAAATTAATCAAGTAAATTAAAAGGATAACTAGTTATCCAAGTTGAAATATATGAGTCAGTTATGGACAGAAGAATAAAGAAATACATTAACCTGTGAAGATTACAGCACTGTACTGTGACATGATTCCAATAATTCAAGGTCATGAAGGACAACTTAATTTTTAGGCAGTAAGTAGATTGAATGAGAGCTGTCCAATCTATTCCAATTATTTTTTTCTGGCATCACATGCGTCAAAAGTAACGATTACATAAAAATATACAATGTATGTAACTCACGAAACGTGTGTGGGGATCTCTTCTTTAGTTTTGAACTTTTTCGTCCACACCAAAATGAACTTCTGGAATTCGGTTGGTTTATATCTTGGAGTCATAGTATTGGCTGCTGCAGAAGATTGGCTACTCGAGCTAGGTGTACTAGATGGAGGTGCGCAATAATTCCTCCTTACTGAGCAGAAGCATGATCGTAATCGTAATGATAGTATTTTATTCATTTTTAATCGTCACTTCCTTCCGTAAATTCTCAATTCTGAGATATAATTTGCAGGTAAAACCCACAATAATATTGACAGAAAATCACTTAACAATCACCCACTATCAAAAACTAACTTTTAATTTTTGACAGAAATAACTACTGCACTCACTCAAACAGTGAGTGACCGAAAAAAAAACTGAACAAGACAAGAAGTCGAGTTGATTGAATGAAAGATCAACAAATGTCATTATATCAAGGTCACAAACAAAAATGATTATTAATTTTAGGTGAGGTGTGCACCGTGTGCTGCGTGCAAAAAAACAAAACGCGAAAACAAGACTCGGAATAATATGCTTGCTTGTGATGGCAGCACTGAACACATGATATTTTGTTTCTATTGTTTGTTGTCTTAGTTCATAGTATGCTCAGTAGTATGACTAAAAAAAATCGTCACAGACTTATTATATATTATTTTATATTTTTCAATGATATTATCCTTTACAATATCAATGTGTATTACATTTCATTTTCATTCATCATTTTATACAATATAATAAAATCATCAGTACATTTCTCATAAGTAGAATAATCCAATGTCATTACGGCCCGTTTGTAAGTATGCAAACCAGCAAGAGTTATCTTTTAACTCGAAACGACATTGTTGCCATCGCGGGTAGACCGGATGAGGCTGGCACAGGAACATGGGGATTGGCTCAAGAAAATGCCTACGCTCAGCAGTAGGTGAAGTCGGGCTTTGGATGATGATGATGATGATGATGTTGAGTTGCTAAATCCAAGTTAAAACTTAAAACAAACAAATGTTGTTGTAGGTAGGGTAGGGTCTCCACGCATCCTAGGGCCCGGGAAAAATCATTTAGTTCTTGATCCTTCCGTTAAGTTGAAAAGTCACTTCTATTTATCTGCGAATGACTAAAAAAACAAACCTGCCCGAAATGGTGTGCAAAATTTTTTGCAAGCTCGCTTCGCTCGCTCTTGTCACTCTGTCTCTGTGAAACGGCTCGGCCAACTTTGACTGGACTTTTACTGGCAGTTAGTTGGAGTTAGGCTACCTTTATTTTAGAACAAGAATACGGGTTCCGCGTAAAACATAAAACCCATTAAAAACTAGACAGAAGATAGTTAACAATATACCTAATTAATCAGTAATAATTAAAGTACATATTAGTGCGAATTCCCAGTCGAATTTGGGGTGCCATAAGGCAGTATATTAGGTCCTACTCTTTTTCTCTGTATAAGATTAAAAATTGCCGCATATGTGGACGACACGGCCCTAATCTTTTTCGCTGACGCATGGAATGATCTTTTTAATCTTGCGCAAAATGGATTTAACACTGCATTTAGTGACATACAGTGTTCAATTCGCTCTCTTTAAATGAAGATAAAACCAAATATATCTTATATTAGTAATCAACTAATCAAGTTGAAGTTGCCAATCTTACTAACAATATCCATGCACATAATTGTAACTTTCCTCCAACTCCAAATTATAATTGTCCCAATATTAGTCCTACAAAAAGCCTCAAATATCTTAGTGTCGAAATTGACGCTAATTTAACTTTTAGAAACCACATTGACTTTCTATCTAAAAGTACGAAAACTCACATAGGGGAGGTACGGGCAAAGCGGACAATCTAAGGGAAACTCAATTTAAAATACAGAATTAAACTGGATAGGAACTTTATTTATTACTTATTTATGGCACATGTAAGTATCTTTGGACGTACATAATCAAAATGCGAAAATACAATCATGTTCTATTTAAAAGTATATAAAAATAAAAAGAAGTCAATTAACCGCTTTACCCGACCCCGTTGGGCAAAGCGGATAAGGAATAATGGAAACAGCTAATCTTCACACTGATCGCAAAAATAACTGCCTCGTCCTCCATACGATGTGCATTCTTCGTGCGCCCATTGGGAACACTGCGAGCATGTTTCCGCTCTTCCATTGGTGGATCGATATATTTTGCGGGGCATACCAGACAAAAAAAGTCTGTTCTATTACTTTCTTCTTATTTATTTGTTTTGCTCTTCCTTTTTTGATGTGCTGGGACCTAAGTCCGATATCTTAGTTTTTACTGCATTGACTTTCTGAAATTTTAGAGCTTGTTCTACTTTAACAGGAGTTGAGGTTAATACTTCAGATTTTTAGACAAGTGCTCGGGCAAAGCAGATAACCTATCCGCTTTGCCCTATCCGTTTTGCCCAACCGATACCTTTTTCAAATTAACGAATCTAACAAATATTTTCACAACATGCCGGTGCAATTTTAAAATCGCAAATAATACTTTAAAACATGGTCAATTGCTTGATCTAAAGTTATTTTCGGATAGTTTACATTAAATACAAAAGAAAACATCACATACCTGATCAAAAATCGTAAGAAATACAACGAAAACTTTTTTTTTCAACCTCACAACAAACGTTAGAGCTGTGTTGTTTTGGTTAAACTGTCATGAAGTAGTCGCACATGTCAAGTGTCAACTGCATTAGTGCAAGTAGCGCCACCTTTTATACTTTTTGAGAAAAACCAACTATCCGCTTTACCTCACTTATTCACTTTGCCCGTACTTACCCTACATTTTTAAAGGACTCCGTGACGTAGCAGACAAACAAACGATGAGGATGGTATACGAGGCCCTGTTGCAATCCATCATTTGCTACTGCATCACAACATGTGGTGGGGCATGTAAAACAAAACTAACAGTAGAAAGAGCCCAAAGGTAGCTATTTCAAACCACGTCTTTTCGACACCATAACACTTTATGAGGAAGCACAAGTGCTAACTGTACGCCGGTTGTACATTTTGCTTACTGCACTTCTTCAACACTCAAACATACACGATGAAAGGAGAAAACACATAGCTCTCTCCAGGGGAAATTTTACAGTATGAAGAACGACTGCGGTTGGTACTTCCTTCGCACAAAGATTCTTCCCTTTTCGTGGAGGTGAATGAATTGTATAACAAATTAAATTAAATTATATAGCAAATAGTCTTAAAAAAAAGTGTTAACCCAAAATTATCAAATGGTTAAACAATACGGAAACAGAAAAAATACTTGATCTAGCTAAGGAGGCTATGCAGGCTATATTTTCGTAAATATATTTGTAGGTATGATTATAGTCATATTAATATATATTCCCAATTTATATACGTAATATAATAAATTTATGAATAAATTATTTATTGTGTAATAAATGTAAATAGTATATATTATACACACACATACATACACACACACACTATCACTAATTCGCATTATTTTCACGTTGACAATAACTGATGATGTAATGGGGGGCCTGGGAGCTCTAAAATACAGGCTAGGCTTAGTTTAGACTCCAGATCTCCCAGAAATTACAACTTTCTGCTAAGCTACCTGTCAACCTAGATGTCTTATATAAGAATATAATTTGATAAATAAACGTTTTTATTATTAAAAAAAAAATTGCTTATCTATTGCCTACATTATTTTCTAGAATTATCTCCTGATCCCCGAGATGATCTCCTGAGACCCTGTCTCAGGGTAAATACCCCGAGCACATTGAACATTTTTTTAATGTGATAGACCTCTTGTACGTAAACCTAGGAAGTCGTCCGCTGTAAACCTAGGGCAAATTTAAGGCTACAAGCTCAGCGGCGCGGGCTGGCTCGAGCAAGGTTCGGGCGAACATTGACGTGGACGTTGCGACGGGCCTCGGTGGCGAAGACGGTCGTGGTTTAAGTGATGTGCTTGTTTCTCTACGGCTCTCTTGGAGGAGGGTGGTGGAGTCATCGGGAGTAACAAGAGTATGCCTCAGTCGGTTCGGGCGCCAATGCGATTAGTGGGGTTACGGTGTTTGACTGCTGTATTGAGGAAGGGCTTGGTTTCATGAACTGCTGGATGGTGGCAAACTGAGGTCTATGTGGTGAGTTTCATTGCAGCCAAGGAAAATGCTCTCGTAATTTCATGGAGAAAACGGTTTTGGAGCTTCTGCAGCCTATGTAGGAGACAGGGCTATCTATCTATCTATCTATCTATTGGGGTATGCTTTCCGCACTTAGTCCTGATGTTTGACCATTGTGCGTGAGCCATGGCGGCCGTCATTCCAACCAGCCAACCTCCCTCCAGAAGCAGATCAGTCCTCCTAAAGAGTTTAGGGTGTCTGTGAGTGAATTCGGTGTCTCTAGCGTTTGTCTACGTATATCGGCGACGCCTGTGCACTCAAGGAGAACGTGCGACACCGTTTCCTCCTTCTCCATGCATGCTCTGCACAGAGAACTGTCTGTTATACCTATTGTGTGGAAATGCTTATTCAGTGAGCAGTGTCCGGTGATGGTCCCTGCCACCATTCGCAGGCTGCCCCTATCCAGTCGCAGAAGGCGCTTGGTAAGTTTAATGTTTAGGAGTGGTATAGCCTCCTTGGACTGCCTGCAGCTGGCAGCCTGGTGTCGAGGCCCACCAGCGTTCTGCTCGTGTGTGGGTATGTTCTTGTAGCCACGTGCGCAGCTGGGTGAAAGGGAGTGGCACTATGGGTTCGGGTCCAACAGCCATCGTACCAGACCCCCTCCTGGCCAGTTCATCGGCCACGTCATTTCCTAGTGATTCGCTGTGACCTTTTATCCACTGCGGCGTCACAGTGTTGCGGTTTGTCACCGTGACGCGTTCTAGTGCATTGTGGCATTCTTGTATTTGTTTCGATGTGGTGTAGTTTCTATTTAGGGATTGGAGAACTGAGGCGCTGTCGGAGAGTATACGAATATGAGTGTCCGTGACTCCCCTGGCTTCTATGGCATGGATCGCTAGGATAATGCCCACACATTCCGCCTGATAAACGGTATTGAGCTTTCCTAGTGGTCTGGATATTCTAATGTTGAGGTCGCTGGATTAAACTCCAACTCCGGTTCCGGTACTCGACTTGATCTATCAGTGTAGATTCTCAGCTCTTTGGGACCTGAGCGGTCATCCGATTCTTGTGTTAGCACTATGTTATAGTGCTTTTGGAAATGGTGCATCTTTTGAGCTTTGTCATTTGGTGATGACACGATGATGCGTGTATGCTTGATTCTAGAGTCTTTCCCTAAAGTGCCAGCTGTGCTGAGCCTGAAGGCCGCTAGGGCCGCTTCCTCCTGCACTATAAGGTGCAGTGGTGGCAGTCCCAGCATAGCCTGCAGGGCCGCAGTGGGTGCCGTTCTCATACTGCCAGTGATTACCACACAGGCGAGCCGTTGCAGCTTTTCAAGGTCTTTCTGTGCTGTGCTCAAGTCGGTCCTGGGCCACCAGACTAGGGAGTCATACGTGATTATCGGTCTGATAACTGTGGTGTACCCCAGTTCCTACCTAGCATGCGTTTGCATTGCCACATTCATATACTGGCTTTTGTGGTGGTGTATTCAGTGTGCTTCGGCCAATTCAAGTGCTTGTCCAGATATACGACCAGGTATTTGGTTTCAGTTGAAAGGCTGAGGGTGGTTCCGCCGCGCCGCCGCCGTTTCGTTAAGCCGCGTTTCGAAAAGAGAACCGCCTGGCTCTTATCGGGGCTTAACTCGATTCTCCATTTTCTATAAGCCTTGTAGATTTTACCGAGAACGTTGAGTAAACTGATAAGACGGTAGCTGGCGGGAGCCGACTTGGGCTTGCCTGGTTTTGGGACACTAATAACGGTGGCCTGCTTCTTAGCTTGAGGAACATGTTGTTGCTTAATGAGCCATTGAAAATAGCAGTTATTAGCACTATGAGTTGGTCGGGGAAGAATATAAACACCATTTTGGTAATTTTGTCGGAACCTGGGGCTTTCCTAGGCTGAAGTCTTTTAATGATATCCAGCACCTCGTCGGGAGTGACGGGGGGCAGAGGATCATCAGGGTCTTCGACTGGTGGGGAGCTTTGCACATTGCCTATGCAAATGAGCCTTTGTACAGACGCCAGCACATCAAGCTACCCGAAACTGACGAATTCCAGTCAACCTTGAACCTAAACATTTAAAATTGAAAATCTATTAAAGAAATTTGACAGGATCTTATAGCTTGATGTGCTGGCGTACCTACCTACTAAAGGTTCAGCAAGTTGTAGGTATTGATGATTGTCAAAAATATTTTTTATTAGTCATAAGTTGATTGCTGTGCCCTAACAGGGTAATGTACTCTTAAGTTTATTGTGTCTGTAACTGTGTGTACATAGGTACATTGTATGCAAAAAATAAAATAATTAAAGATTTAACTTCCAGTCCTTCATCTGCTATACAAAAATGGTATTGATAACAAATGTATTGTAAGTACTCTTAATAAAATTACGTTTAAGGAGAAGAATAGCTTATATTTTTTCAACAAAAACTGGCTCCTATCCCCTATGGCTATATCCTATGGCTTTTATGTGTGAAATGAAATGAAGTGTAATAAGCACTATATAGTGTGGAAAAGTGCGCTGGTTAGCCCCCGCCCCCCACCTATTCAATTGATTGTATTTAACATACCAGTCTGGTCGCCGGCAGCCCGTGGTCGCCCGTCAACCCACAAGAAAATCTACCTCAGTGAACGAATAAAATAATAATAATAAAATATATAAGATAAACCCTCAAATAATTGCGTTTTTAAATACCACTATGACTCACTGGACAACACGCTTGCATCTCACAACATTGACAGGGATTGTTGAGACAGAATCCATTAAGATCCAACGTGGCATATTCCAAAGTGACTCGCTTAGCCCCCTATGGTTCTGTCTTGCCTTAAATCCCTTATCAAACAAATTGAATTCACTAATGCCAGGTTATAATCTCCATTATAATGACACAACAGATGACATACGGATTGAACATCGAGACTGTAAAATTAACCACCTACTTTACATGGACGATATAATTGTACGCGTCTTTGCCAGAGGACTTAAATGAACTCGCAAACGCCACTGATCAATTTTCGAGTGACATAGGAATGGAATTTGGAATTGATAAATGTAAAATTAATTCCGTAAAAGCAGGCAAAATATACGATCATTCATATACCACACACTCAGGTGAAACTATAGATTCCTTAGATGAACACGGAACATACAAATACTTAGGATACATTCAAGCGCAGCAAATTAAACATAAGTCAATAAAAAATAAACTAACACAACAATTTAAACATAGACTAAAATCCATTTTTAACTCTCAATTAAACTCCAAACATACTATTAAAGCAGTAAATACCTTTGCGATCCCTGTCCTCACATATTCTTTTGGTATAATAAGCTGGACGAAAACAGAGCTTAAAAACCTACAACGCATCATTAACACCACCTTGACCAAACATCGAAAACATCACCCGCGATCCTGTGTTCAGCGATTAATACTACCAAGAAAAGAAGGAGGACGAGGAATAATAGATATAACAAACCTACATAATAAACAAATCAGTACTCTTAGAAAATATTTTAACTCGAAAAGCACAACCTCCACCATACACAAAGCAATAGTTTATAATGACCGAAAACTGACCCCGCTAAACATGTTTGACAAAACTACTCAAACTAACGAGAAACAGACTGACAGACAGACAAAAATATTGGAATGGACCCAAAAGTCACTCCATGGAAGACATCGCCAAGACCTNCTACATAATAAACAGTACTCTTAGAAAATATTTTAACTCGAAAAACACAACCTCCACCATACACAAAGCAATAGTTTATAATGACCGAAAACTGACCCCGCTAAACATGTTTGACAAAACTACTCAAACTAACGAGAAACAGACTGACAGACAGACAAAAATATTGGAATGGACCCAGAAGTCACTCCATGGAAGACATCGCCAAGACCTTTGTCAAACTAACGTCGACAAGCTAGCGTCGAACGAATGGCTCAGGCGCGGCGATTTATTCCCTGAGACTGAAGGGTTCATGACAGGACCAAGTTATTGAAACCCGTAACTACCAAAAGCACATCATGCGAATCCCCATTTCAACAGATTTTTTTAGACGGTGTCATAGTTCTCCTGAAACTATACAGCATATTACTGGAGCATGTAAGGCAATCGTTCAAACTGACTATAAACATCAAAGAGTATAATAAAGATAGGGGGATAAACATAGACACGACCAAGTAGCCAATATAATTCATCAAAAACTTGCCATCAAATATAAACTTATTACAACACCCTCAGTTCCCTATTACAAATATAACCCAGAAACGGTTCTTGAAAACGCAACACACAAGCTTTACTTCGATCGAGCCATCCTTACAGACAAAACCACACATTACAATAGACCAGACATAACTTTAGTAGACAAAATTAATAAAACCGCGCAAATTATTGATATAGCAGTTCCAAATACACACAATCTACAAAATACAATAGCAGAAAAACTGTCAAAATATACAGACTTAAAAATTGAAATTAGCCGAATGTGGCGATTAAGCAGTGTTGCGATAATCTCTGTAGTACTTTCAGCTACTGGAGTCATACCTAAACAACTACATCAATCATTAAAGTCGCTAGAGATAGCTCCCTCCACCTACCAAAACCTACAAAAAGCTGTTATATTGAACACTTGCAGAATTGTCCGAAAATTCTTACAGAGCGACAACGACGCACAAACTACTAACACTTAGGTTAGTACTCTCAGGGGTAGCACTTGGCTTTGGCCCGTGTTATCCTTTAAACCCGGCAATCATTGCCGAGATACAAAAATGTATACCAACAAATAATAATAATATCTTGGGACAACTCACACACGGTCATCTGATCCCAAACTAGGCAGAGCCTGTGCTATGGCAACCAGACAACTGATAAACATACTTATATATTTCTAAATACATACATATTATAGACAAATTACACCCAGACACAGAACAAATGATCATGCTCATCACACAAAGATTTGTCCTGGGTGGGAATCGAACCCACGACCTCCGGTTTAGCAGTCAGGGTCACTAACCACTNAATTTTCGAGTGACATAGGAATGGAATTTGGAATTGATAAATGTAAAATTAATTCCGTAAAAGCAGGCAAAATATACGATCATTCATATACCACACACTCAGGTGAAACTATAGATTCCTTAGATGAACACGGAACATACAAATACTTAGGATACATTCAAGCGCAGCAAATTAAACATAAGCCAATAAAAAATAAACTAACACAACAATTTAAACATAGACTAAAATCCATTTTTAACACTCAATTAAACTCCAAACATACTATTAAAGCAGTAAATACCTTTGCGATCCCTGTCCTCACATACTCTTTTGGTATAATAAGCTGGACGAAAACAGAGCTTAAAAACCTACAACGCGTCATTAACACCACCTTGACCAAACATCGAAAACACCACCCGCGATCCTGTGTTCAGCGATTAATACTACCAAGAAAAGAAGGAGGACGAGGAATAATAGATATAACAAACCTACATAATAAACAAATCAGTACTCTTAGAAAATATTTTAACTCGAAAAGCACAACCTCCACCATACACAAAGCAATAGTTTATAATGACCAAAAACTGACCCCGCTAAACATGTTTGACAAAACTACTCAAACTAACGAGAAACAGACTGACAGACAGACAAAAATATTGGAATGGACCCAAAAGTCACTCCATGGAAGACATCGCCAAGACCTTTGCCAACCTAACGTCGACAAGCTAGCGTCGAACGAATGGCTCAGGCGCGGCGATTTGTTCCCTGAGACTGAAGGGTTCATGACAGCAATCCAGGACCAAGTTATTGAAACCCGTAACTACCAAAAGCACATCATGCGAATCCCCATTTCAACAGATTTTTGTAGACGGTGTCATAGTTCTCCTGAAACTATACAGCATATTACTGGAGCCTGTAAGGCAATCGTTCAAACTGACTATAAACATAGACACGACCAAGTAGCCAATATAATTCATCAAAAACTTGCCATCAAATATAAACTTATTACAACACCCTCAGTTCCCTCCTACAAATATAACCCAGAAACGGTTCTTGAAAACGCAACACACAAGCTTTACTTCGATCGAGCCATCCTTACAGACAAAACCACACATTACAATAGACCAGACATAACTTTAGTAGACAAAATTAATAAAACCGCGCAAATTATTGATATAGCAGTTCCAAATACACACAATCTACAAAATACAATAGCAGAAAAACTGTCAAAATATACAGACTTAAAAATTGAAATTAGCCGAATGTGGCGATTAAGCAGTGTTGCGATAATCTCTGTAGTACTTTCAGNTTACTTTCAGCTACAGGAGTCATAACTAAACAACTACATCAATCATTAAAGTCGCTAGAGATAGCTCCCTCCACCTACCAAAACCTACAAAAAGCTGTTATATTGAACACTTGCAGAATTGTCCGAAAATTCTTACAGAGCGACAACGACGCACAAACTACTAACACTTAGGTTAGTACTCTCAGGGNAGTATTTTAGGGAGTTTCCAATAAAATATGTCATAACTTTTTCAAATGGAAAGCTATTTACATATTTATGATGCCAATATATTGTTTAGAAAAAAAAAGAGCTTAAGAGTTTATAAAATAATCATTAAAAAAACCTTCCAAAAATTTTGAGATTTTGAGTTCGGTCACTTTCATTCTCACTGTGCGATATATTGAACACTTGCAGAATTGTCCGAAAATTCTTACAGAGCGACAACGACGCGCAAACTACAACTACTACTACTGTACTAACACTTAGGTTAGTAGTCTGAGAGGTAGCACTTGGCTTTGACCCGTGTTATCCTAAACCCGGCAATCATTGCCGAGATACAAAAATGTATACCAACAAATAATAATAATAATAAAATCCGCGAGCTTTTTTCACATTTATTTGTTACTAAATATTATTTATTGTTATTATTGTTTATATGAAATATTATTTATTTTTTTCGAATAAAACGTGTTGAAAAAAGTCGTTTGATGCATGTGGCATGTGGTCAGTTGACGTTGCAGATTTTCAGCTCTATAAAGGCTTCGCCTTCGGCTTAGTGGTCTATTCCGCCTCGGCTGAAATCAAAAGTCAGCAAAAAAAATCACAATATGTATTTTTATTGAACACTTCCTTTTTCATTCACAACAAATTTATTTTTTAATAAAAAATATAATACATAGTTACAACCCCAAAACTAGATAGAAACTCAAGAAGGTATATGAAATTAAAAGACTGGAGGCGGAGGTCAAAGAATTTTGACTAAAATGCAAGATTTTTGTTTTAATTAAATTAATTTTTAGATGAAATAATCATCTAAAAATTAATTTAATTCTCCAGTCTAACCAGTAGATTATAGAAGCTAAGGCATTAATGTAAAAATGTATGTGTCAGTTTTCTAACATGCCATTGTGACTGTGCTATCGTCACTCGCTGCAAAAACGGTAATTGGATGCTCAATAGATTTTGGAAAGTCATTTAAATATATGATAAATAATAATGACCCCTGAACGCTACCCTGGGGTACACCGAATTTAACTATACGTTCGTAGATGCGTATACTTTTTGTGGTACGATCTATTCTTGAGATTGCTATGTTTTGCCTTCTATTAGAGATATAGGTTTCAATTAATTTAAGAAGTTGCCTCCCTAAATATTTGTCAAGTTTATTAATTAAAATAGTGTGGTCAACGTAGTCGAATGCTTGTGTCATATCGCAGAGTACAGCGCAAATGGACGTTTTTTCATCCATCCGTAACATGACATTGTGTAGAGATATGCAACTATTTATTATATAAGTAGTTTATGGAGGTCGGCTAACGCCTCCTAAGACTGCTCCCGGATGTACAACTTTTTGTTAATGTCATTTTGGATTCTGATTTCGAGACTATGCATTTTCGTTTTATGCGAGTTTTATTAGGGCCAACTTCTGATGCAGGCCTTAGCTGGCTTGGCGCGCTGCGCCCGTCTTCGCTCTTTAGTCAGATCGAGCCGAAGTTGGTGGACTCGAAAAACGAGCATGCTTCATATATTCGTACCAATATGACAAATCTGTTATTTAGGGTTGGAAATAAAAGTCATTACAAGACACAAACATTCGATTACGTTGACCACACTATTTTAATTAATAAACTTTACAAAAAGTATTAAGAAGCTTTGTAATCTAGGCGGCGCCCTTTTTAACCCCTTACGCGTGTGTGTGTGTGTGTGTCTCTCTGTGGCATCGTGCTTAGCTCTCGAACGGATGAACCGATATTGATTTTGTTTTTTTTTGTTTGAAAGGTAAAATAGTCGGGAGTGTTCTTAGCTATGTTTGATGAAAAATGAAAATCGGTCCAAGATGGCCGCCCCGCCACAAAAAGTCCGGTACAATAGTATTTCACAAATGAAAGGGCTTGACTAGTAGAATAATGTTCACTATATTGAAAGGGAATGAGGAATATAAGTAACGAAATGAAAATAAAAAGATTTGTATGCATGTTTGTTATATATGTCTATACTAATACTATTTGTCTGATCAATGCCCTAGATTGATGAGGAAAGTGCAGTGATGACTGGTGGTACCTAACACCTAACGAATTATTTTTTATTTAGCTTTTTATTTGTGTTGGCATAATGTGTGTTATCTAAGGCCGTGCCCCAACGGCCTACAAGCTGTGGATCTGCAAAGAGCGCTCCTTAAAGGTTGCGCCCTTGGCAGCCTTGCCAACCCCCAGCTACGATGCTGAAAAATATAAATGCATACCAAAAAGTGGTAAATACGCTGGTTATATTTTTTATTCTAGGTCCACACGTACCTAGCAACTTTAGTCGCTGACGATTTCAAAAGTCAAAAATATCAGCTGTCAAAATCTGTTTGGACGTAAAATTTTGAAATCGCCACTTTCGCCACCTTCAGGCAGCAAGTATTTAGTTATCTGTGAGATATCTGAGCTAGTTGGTGTTGCTAGGTAACCGAACTTTCCCTTAGATAGTTCAAAATATTTAAAATGATCACCTTGAGTGATACTTTTAATTATTTTATTTATTGGTTTGTAATACATAAACCAGTTTAAAAATAGAAAATGCTGGCTGGTTAACTGCAAAACGACATTATTTTGAAAAGATTTAGAAGTTTTTAACTGCACTACAAGGGATTTTGATATTGGTATCTAGCAACATAGGTGACGTGATTGGTGGTTCAGGTAGGTACTATCTGTCTCATCTGTTCGTTGATATTTTAGTGATTTTAGTAATACCTACAAGCTGCATGCAACTCATATATTTTTTCAATAATCGATGTTGGATTGATTTGCAATAACTGTAATTTTATTTGTTTTCATACTTCTGGTTCCTAAATAATTGTAAGTACATTTTAATGAAGCTGTGTCAATCGACAACACATTGTATGTTGTAATTCGGTTGCAGTTTTTTCCTTTATAATGTCGTCGATCGAGGTGCTTTGCTTTTTAATTTTGATTTGTCTATTCTTTTCGTTTATTTCGTACTTGTAGGTTGCAATTATTTACTGCATCATCTATAAATAGAAATGTTTGTATTTTATATGGATTCCTAAATGGCGTAGGTATTGTTACTATTGCTACGAAGTTGACAATTTATGATGTGACCCTAGTGATTATTCTTGTACCTAGTGCATCTATGATGGGTGCGAGAGGAATTTTTAAGTTCTCTTATGATATATCATCATAGATGGTGCTCGTCTGTAGAGAAACATTGCTCTATTATTGAAGTATTTTTGTTCAGTTCAGATGACAGAAAGAGTATGAAATACATTCCTTATTGAGGTGAAGATAAACGAAGGTAATCAATGTTATTGTTTTACTTCTTTATCAGTTACCTAAATCATTAAGTTGTTAGTCATAGGGTGTGTGATTAATAAATTGATTATTTTATTTAATAGTTGATTATTTTAAGATGTCTGGCGGACACAAGCATCGTTACAAGAACGTAGGATTGAGCGCAGATGAGCTGCGGCGCCGCCGGGAAGAGGAAGGTGTCCAGCTGCGGAAACAAAAGAGAGAACAGCAGCTATTCAAGCGTAGAAATGTTAATCTTCCCGCCCCAAATGCACCAGATATTACTTTGCAGGTAAAATTATCACAATAATATTATAAAGAGGAAATATTTATTTGTTTGTTTGTTACGGCTCAAAAACTACTCAACCAATTTTAAAAATCCTTTCAACATTAGAAAGCTACATTATTAAATTAAAACATATTTTGTTTTCGAAACAAAATATAGAGATTCCTACGAAAATTGCAACAATGTAGCAAAATTTTGCCTAACAAATTTATTTTTTGGCGTGTGCTGAAAAAGCTATTGATTATGTATAAAAATGATGTACTACATGTTTAAAGTACTCATTTTTACCTATAAAAACTCCACAAAGGTATACAAATTATTCACACAGAACCTGGGTGGAATGGTGATTTTGGTGTATGATATTAATCTTTATCCATTTAAATGATTTGATAATTAAGGTTGATTATGAAAATGTAAATATGTCATGTTACAAAGGGCTTGTAAAATATTCTACATTTTATATGCATTAACTGTAACATCCTTTTGGAATACCTAGATTTAGAACTCTTGACAATCTCTTCTACTTGCACACATCAAACACCACTACATACCTAACAATACCAATTGCATCAATCATGAATAATCTGTGCTCAAGGGTTTTCCATACAAAGAGTATTATTACACCAAATTTATAGTTTTGCCAACACTTGCCATACAAAACAAATGTAATAATAGAAGGTAATGTTGTCTCTAGGCCCTGCAAGATAGGCCTTGCCCTAGAGAAGTCCTATCCATCCTTTAGGCGCTATTGGTTCAATTCACCTTAATTGTGATCGGTCCAATTTGGTGTGTTCCAGCAAGAAAACACCCCTAGCCCTCAGAAAGATGCTTAGCATATATTATTTTTGAATGATTAATAATCACAGATAAATGTGATTCATTTCTTACTTTTACCTCCACTTTCGTTAATTATTAATAAATTATAGACGGTAAATTATAAATAATTTACAATTAATCACACTTACTGTAACATTATACAGGATGAATTTTTAAAGTGCGCATGGCTGGCCAAATCTGAAACTATGTGGATTAGCAAAAACACTGAAAGGAGTCTCGAGCCCAATTTTGATGAAAATCAAAACTATCATAGGATTTTTTTTAAATTCCTAGCTGTAATCAAACCGGTTGATTTTGAAAAAAAAACACACCCTTATCTTATATTATTAAACCATCCGAAAGTGTCCCTACTAAGGATCAAATTTTGAGATGTAAAAAAATAACATTATTATGGCAAACTAAAGGAAAGCTCTCATTTTCAACAAATTAAAATTTCTGGCTAAACCATAACCAATTTTTCAAAAACCCAATGATGCAGTTGTAGATCCTCGGGTCCGTATTGAAGAAAATTAAAACTGCATCATAGATTTCTGATAAATATATCAGTAGATATATATATTTTTTTGGAAATTTGAGTTTTTTTTTATTGTTAAAAAAAATGGTGCGTGTTTTTTTTTCAAAATTAACTGTTTCGATTCCTGGCTAGGAATACCGATTTTTCAAAAATCTAATGACAGTTTTAGTTTTCTTCAAAATCGGGCTAGATAGAGACTACTATCAGTGTTTTTCGATATTCCTCCTAGTTTCGGATTTGGCCATCCACGCACACTTTAGAAATTCAGTCAGTAATGGAAGAATTTTATATTATGATTGATACATCATAATATAAAATTCTTCCGTTACTGACTGCTTGAGTGAGTGACTGACAGACAACGCACAGTCGAAACTGGTCGTAGAAAGCTGTAATTTGGCATGTAGGTTGGTTATTTTACAATTTGGATGTATTAGTCACGAAATTTTCTATTGAAAGCAAATTCTCCCTGAGTGTAGGTTGATTTGCAGAGCTATAACTATGCAGTTATGTTGTATAACACAACTGGCATTCAAACGGAAAATGACAGAACAGGATGCATTCATTTATCCAATTTGAAATCTGTTCAAAGCATAATCTTTCTCTGCGTCATAGGATATAGGATATATTTTGTATAACTATACTGCCCTTTCATGGACTTTTTTCTGACTCTTAATGCAAATTATTTACATAAGTACTTATGTAATTAATTATTATTATTTTATGTCTTCACCCGCGACTTTGTCCGCGCGGATTTTCATACTTTCCTTTACAAACTTGAACACACCCTCCGATTCCTCTATAGGTTAGGTAGTTTATATATACTATTATTCTAGAATATGCTAAAGTAACTCTGTCTGTTACGTTTTCAATCCTAAACCGCTGAACCGATATTGATGTAACTTGGCCCAAGTTTACATACTTCAGCCGGGGATTACGGAAGTCGCATCTGTTCCCGCGATCCCCGGCGTAGGTGGAAGATGGAACACCGGGGTGGTTTTAGTGAGTAAAAGTCTGACAGACCCCTCCGCCCGCCCCAGGGCGGAGGATTTCCCCCCGACATAAAAAAAAAAAAAAGTTTACATACTTCCGGGATAGTTTACGCCATTCACTCGGGCGGAGCCACGGGCGTTAGCTAGTTACTTATTAATAGAGTAAACGTAGGACAGTTCGCTCAAACCGCATTTTTTTTTTACTTAGAGCATTTTTATACCCGTTGTAACTTTAAACGAAAGATCCGATTTGAACAATTTAAATTGTAATTTTCATATACATTTGATAATCAACAAAAAATAACTTAAACTCTGAAACCTTCCTGTGAGTCTAAAGTTAAATGGTTTGATAATTAAAAACCATTTAACTTTAGACTCACAGGAAGGTTTCAGAGTTTAAGTTATTTTTCCACAGCAGATTTATTGTTTTTTATTTTCAACACACTTAAACTGATTTTACTTTCTAGGATGACATTAATATATCACCATCAGATGACATCTCCCCATCAATGGTTGCAGCCCTGTATTGCAACAATCCACAAGAGCAAGTTATTGCAACTCAGAAGTTTAGAAAACTATTGAGTCAAGAGCCTAATCCACCAATCGATGAAGTTATACGGACTGGAATAGTTCCTAAATTTGTGGAATTCCTCACCAATAGCACTAATCCAACACTGCAGGTAATATGATCTGGATTGAACATAGGCACAAGTTAATGTATAACACTAAATATTAGACTGTATGAATATTTATACAATTGAAGGGGTAAGTGGACAAAGGTGTTAACTAACAGAAAATTCAAATTGAGAAATGAGCGTTAGAAAAGTTTAAATCTTAAAATCAAGGTAGTTATATATTTTAAATGTTTTATCTAAATCTGAAGTGTCAATCCTTTTTAAAATATCATTTCTTATTAGATTATATTACAGAAATAAGATATTTTTAATATATTTATTAAAAAATAGACAAAACACGAACTTAACACCTTTGTATAATTTCATATAAATCATATTTAGATAATGTGAACTTAAAAAGGGCTTAAGTGAAAAATTAAATAACAAGCATTATTTTTATGAAATATATTTATTTAAGCAAAAACAACATGTCAGTTATGTAGAACATTATGGAAAGTTATTTAAAATATTAAAATAATACCATTGAGACTCTTGCTCAATGTATTCAAGTTGAGTTTTTATATCAGCAATTTTTTCTTTAGAGATTTTACCCTTATGATTATTATCACATGCTATGAAAACTGTTGGTATAACATTAATTTTCTTTACTAGAGACACTTCCAAAAATGGTGTGTTGGGGTCATAGTTGGTTTTATATAAATATCTACCATAATCTTCAATGCGTATCCATTTAACATTTACTTTAAAGTTGATTTTTTGTTTTAATGAATTTAAGTTCGGTATTACTATTCCTAAATCATTTTTTAATTTGTTGAAATCATAAAAATGGTGGTTCATATCTTCTATTATTGAGTTATTTTTTGATGCCTTTTTAATTATGTTTCTGTACTGATTAGGAGTAAATATTTTCTCATGCTTTCTTAAAAGTTTTTCTATACGGCCAAAGTCTCTGTCACAATCAAGAAAAGTATGACCTACCTCTGGAAATTTGTGTTCAATGGACATAAACAATTTACGTGTAATCATGTATTGATACAAAACTATTAGAAATTGATTTTTATTTTGGCCACTACAAGAATCAGACCACAATAATAAGTTTTGGGAACTATCCAAATCAGCTAGATTATTCAAACAGTAAAAGAGTGAACTGAGAACTTCTACACTGCCCTTGCCACCACAGTCTTCAGTCCAAGTGCAGAAATAGGACCTATGTCCATTTTTATTAATGATATGGATACCTTCATTGTAAAACCAGATTTGCCTCAAATAAAAAGCCTTTGATACAGGAATTTTAGGAAGAGGCTGTGTCTGTTGCATGTCAAAACTAATATATGTATAGTTTTGTCCATTGATACACATCTCCCTTTCCTGTTTTTGTAACTCAAATGATCTTTTATAGTTATCAATATGCTCTTCAGTGTGTGTATTTGAATCACATTTGCAACAAACATCAGTTCTAGGCTGTTTAAAAGATAGATTGAATTTCCTATTAAATAGATTTCTATATGTGCATTCCTTTATGTAGTATTTTGTAGGTTTATTTTCATCCTCACATTTTTTAATATACATTGAGTACATAATTTTAACTGTAAGTAAAGGATTTAAATACTGTTTGTGAATATTTTGAGTTCGAGAATAATGTGAACTTTCAGATGGAAAACTTTTAATATGACTGCATATGTAATTTTCTACCTCAATATCTAGCTTGTGCTTGTAGGAGTGAGTTTTCCCCCTTTGATCTTTGAGTGCAGCCACATCACTTAATTTAATTTTTGATTGAATAACTGCTAATTTTCTATATCCAATTTGAAACATATTAGAAAATGCAGTTTTGCAAACTTTTATATTGGTACCTTCTTTTGGTAAAACATAGGTATAAGTTTTATATCTCTTCCTTGTAGGGTTTACTAATGCTCTTTTGACATTTTCTGCTGTAATAAATTTAGAAAGATACATATTTTTCTCAGTATTATTTTTTAAGCTATAGTATTGAGAAAAGAGAAATGCACAATCAATATCACAAAATTTTTCATAGCACTTGTATATGCATGTTTCCTTGCATAATAATCCTGTCCTTGGGCTTTTATTTGCCATAGTTTTACCATTCCGTGTAACATATTCTTTGCCTTCTTGCCTTAAAATACTATTCTTATTTTGTTTCCACTCAGCTTCATTTCTTGTTCTTTTCTTAGACAACTTTTCTTTTAACTGAAAAATCTTCCTTTTCTTTGGTTGCAAAATATTGTTGGTCACTTGAGCGTCACCCTGGATTTCATTTTCAGAAATTATATCAGTCGATGAGGATGAAGGTACATATTCATTATCAGAACTGGCAGGGCTGAATGGTTCTTCTGGTGCTGTAATGAAATGTATGTATAAATATCTCCTGCTCAACAAATCATACATATCACAATAAAATAATATGGGATTAACGCTAAGATAGAACAAGAAGAATATAGGTACAGTAGATTCTTACAGATAGATGAATCTGTGTCAACAATAATTTGGGAGTTACACTCTTGTGTACCCTGGTTGTTTTCTGTATCTTCATCATCTGAAATAAATGTAAATTGTATCTTAAAAAAATAACATAGGACTTTATCGAAATTTTCAAAAATCTAATAAACTACTTACTGGCTTTTTTCAGAGGATTATTATAAATAATTTGTACCTAATGCAAAAGGAATGTATTAAAATATTTACATGAATACCTATGGATCTACTTACATTTTACAAAGTTGTTAGTACCAGACGTACTTGGTAAATCACACATTTCTGGACTACCATCACATTTTTTCTGATCATCTGAAACTAAAAGCAACAATAATACAATATAGGAATATTAAAACAACACTATAATATCACACATAGGAAGCTAGTTCCATAAAGATTTTTGCAGTATGTAGGTACGAACCTTGCTCCCCATCGTCATAGTCATCATTTTCTATGATGTTATTATTAGTCAGCACTAAACTCAATATTTGCCGACTACGTGAACCGGACGACATAATGTTTATTTGTGCAGACAAACAACAACTCGAACTCGAACAGTAAATAAGAAAGAAAACTTCTGTTAGAAAATGAAACAACTGAGAAAGGCGCGCGAACGGCGAAAGACGCGCGGTATCGAAATGTCACTGTCAAATTTGTCAAAAAAAAGTGCGTTCGGAAATATGCCAAAGGTTATAAAATGCTTTAACATACAACAGTAGAATTAATGCATTAGATAAAATAAATTAAACCAATGGAGATTTAAGACGTTAATCCCATCTTCATTACGGGGTTTAAAAAAAAAGGAATCACTTCTATGTCAGCAAACGTATCACACTGTTCATAACACCTTTGTTTATTTTTTATTTATTTAATCGTGTTAATTTTCCGAACATGCAAAAAGTACATGGTTTGATATCACATTATATTATTTCAAACGTAATAGTATAAATGATTTTTCGAAAATGTATATGCCTATAACACATTTGCAAACTTTAAATGTATGCGTTTTGGCAGTTAACACCTTTGCTAGAGTCTGTATTTTTGGATATGAATTAAAATTAGATATTTTGAGTCCACCAGTCGATTTATCGTTACTTAAAACCTATGTTCATGCTAGAAACTATTTTTTTTCAGTTTTGTCAGATAACACCTTTGTCCACTTACCCCTTCAATTGTGAAAAATAATTTCTGTATTCTGCTGTAGTGTCTCAGCTATAGGCAACATATCTACCCTACCTACGCTTATATCAAGAGGACAAACACCTGACTAACAAAACCATCACAATATAGTGAGAACGATGAGAGAATATCGAGTCAGTTAGTAACCCTCATTGTAACAAAGATTGAAATAGACGTGGTGTTATTTCAGTTCGAGGCAGCATGGGCGCTCACAAACATAGCGTCGGGCTCGTCGGAGCAGACGCGCGTGGTGGTGGAGTGCGGCGCCGTGCCCGTGCTGGTGGCGCTGCTGGCGGGCGGCGCCAGCGACGACGTGCGCGAGCAGGCCGTGTGGGCGCTGGGCAACGTGGCCGGCGACTCGCCGCGCTGCCGCGACACCGTGCTGGCCGCCGCCGTGCTGCCGCCGCTGCTGGAGTCAGTATTCTATGTTCATCTTAACTAGCTTATGTTGTATGTTTACATTCTCTGAAAGTACTAGGCCTAATAGGATTTTAATTCACTGCGAGAAAGCTATACTATCGCCAAATGCCTTAAGCGAATGGTTCCTGTGGAATAAATTACATGAGCAAAGCCTAGAAAAGCTATACTTACATAAACTTACTCAACGTTGGCATAGAGATCACCAGAAACTACTCTCCACCACTTAGGGCGAGTTTTTTTTTCATAACTAACTCAACTAATGATTCAAATTGTGATACGAATTTCGTTAAAATGCGTTTTGTATTTATTAACTCCTAATAATTATTTATTTGTCTTGATCAAGCAAAATATTGACAGAAAAACGCACATTAATGAAATTTAGGTACCCATCATTTTTAACCATTTGGTAACTACGGATCAAAATACTCGCCCTTAGTGACTATAGTCCGTAACTAACTCAGAAGCGACACTGTTGTTGCCATTGCGTATCAAACTTGTATGAGACTGGGAAAGGGACCTGATGATTGGAATAACCAAATACCAGGAGTGGGGGGTGAATTTGGGCAATTGATTTATAGGGTTCCTAACTTTTTGTACGAGAAAAAAAGTATATTATGGTCGAAGAACTAAAATGGACAGTATTCAATTTTTTTGTCGTTTTGTAAACATATTTTTTGGAGCTTCTTGTAAAATTTAACGATTTATTATAATATTAACTATTCTTTTAATTATTAATATAAGCTTTCCCACAATTTGAGTTAATATTAAAATAAATGAACAGCTTATTTTTAATGGAATCAATGCAAGCCCTATTTCTGCCATCCCGCCATATTGCAATCATTATGGAAAACACTCTTTCTGTGGAGGCTGAAACGGCAGGAATACCAGCGGTCATAAAAACAGTATTTTGTATACTTTTTTTTTAGAACAGTAAAAAGCAAAGCAAAACAAGTATAATACTGTTTTTAACATTATGTTTGGGAACCCTTTTGATGAATCATGTATGATTATGATCCTTGTCTTGTCTTTCAAGTAATCATAAGCTACTTGAAAGACTAGAGTACATACGGCGTTGTGCGTGTACGGTCTGAATTATACAGAAAATATTCATGTAATTTTTCTCTTATTCGTATTCTATTACTTAAAATAGGACTTATATTAAAAAAAATATTCTTTCAGGATCTTAAATAAGTATACCAGGCTGTCTATGACAAAAAATGCTGTTTGGACTCTTTCAAATTTGTGCCGAGGCAAAAATCCTCCTACAAACTTCGAAGCTGTTGCTCCAGGTTAGTTAACAGAGTGTATTTTTTCGATATTGTTACAAATTAAATAATACATCAAGCTGATTTGGGATAAAGACTTGGATGGCCAACATTGTGTATGAAATGAAATCACCTGCTACTAGATATATTAGTCGAAGATAGTTATGTGACAAGTGACACAATTGAATTAGGTGTTACTTTGCGGAAATCCGTGACATGCATTCTAAACCAACACTAATTAGCGCGATTAATACGTTATGCATTTTGCATTATATATTAATTGCCCCTTCAACATACATGTGTACAATTGTGCGAGCGTTGTGCTGCATACTGCAAAACTAATACTTAGCAGAATCGACGCTATAATATATTATAATAGCATATTTAGTATGTGGCAGGTTAGTCGAATAGTATTTTAATGTATTTTCCAGGTATTCCAGTTTTAGCGAGGTTGCTACATCACATTGACGCGGATGTGCTGAGCGACGCGTGTTGGGCTCTCTCTTATCTTTCGGACGGACCAAATGAGAAGATTCAAGCTGTGATCGATGCTGGCGTTTGTAGGCGGCTTGTGGAACTACTTATGTAAGGGAAATACACTCTATTTTTTTAGTAATTTCTAATCGGTTTTCATTTTCACAATGTTTAAACTCAGGAAATATCATTCCTCAAAACTATTTTTTATATTTACCTGATGAATGATGATGATGAATCATCAGGTTTACCTGATTATAAAAGAATAATAAAAAACAAACACCATTTACTACTATAGCCAAATCGACCGGTCTCGTGCATCCCAAATCCACAGTAGACTCGCGCTGCCTTCACGTGGTGAGGCTGTAGTACCGTGTGGCTCAGCACTCGTGCACTCCCCAGGCACAGCAAGTCGACCGTGGTGTCAGCGGCCTTGCGCGCCGTGGGCAACATCGTCACGGGCAACGACGCGCAGACGCAGGCCGTGCTCAACTGCAACCCGCTGCCCAACCTGCACGCGCTGCTGCGCTCCAGCACCGAGGCGCTGCGCAAGGAGGCCTGCTGGACGCTCTCTAACATTACTGCTGGCAATGCTGCACAGATACAGGTACAATGTGATTTCGCAAATATAACGTTAATGCCTGGACATAAAAGATTCATTTCTGCTGCCACTTAAATATTTGTTGTCTTGTCAACCAAAACCAGGCGAGCCGAGCAAAATTGGCGCACTAGGGAAGCGCGATTTTGTATAAACTATAAGTGTATAAGCTAGATAATTCGTGCTTGGCTCGTGCTTGGCTTCGGTCTAATAAGTCTGTCAGATATATTATATAGATATTTCTAAAAAATATTGGACACGTAATTTTTCTTTTTTAACGTAAACGAAAAATGAGATACAGTGCGTTAAAAAGTCGTGTGACGTCACTTTTGAGTACACTTTTTACCTAAACGTGACGTCACAAGCACCCACTCCTGATCAATTTTCATCCACCTATACTTCTATACTAATATAATAAAGCTGGAGATTTTGTTTGAACGCGCTAATATCTGGAACTACCAGTCGGATTCGGTATTTATTTTTTTATATGTCAACCACATTCTTGAGGAAGGTTATAGGCTATCCGGAAACGGGATATGCGCGTACGAAATCGCGGGCAAAGGTTAGTTGATTTGATAAAGCAAAAAATACAAGTCCATTATTTTTAGAGAATCTAAATGACGAATTAAATAGAATCATATTGTTTAAAAGCACCACCATGTTTGGTAAGCCGATCCCTTGGGAGAAGCAAGCCAAATATCTAGGTGTGATCCTCGACCGACAACTCACGTTCGCTGAGCACATAAAGAAGGTACGTTCGCGTGCCTCTTTCGCTCTCGGTAGGCTTCACTCCATGCTGAATGCACGCAGCAAGCTGTCCCTAAGATGTAAACTGCGCATCTTCACGACGTGCATACGCCCCATAATGACGTATGCGTGCGCCACTTTCGCGCACGCAAAGTCGCACCATATCCATAGGATGCAAGTAGTTCAAAATCGATTTCTCCGAAAGGCCACGGGCGCCCCGTGGTTCATTAGGAACGAACGACTCCACGTCGACCTCAAAATCCCGACAGTGAAGCAGTTCATGAAACGACTATCGCAGCGTTTCATCGAAACTGCTTCAAAACACCAAAATCCCCTTATCGCATCGGCTACCCGATACACTCCCTCACAGATCAGTAGGACTCGCCGCCCGAGGCATACCCTCGTCGAACCCGACGACCCCATCACC
Organism: Mamestra configurata; assembly: GCA_002192655.3. Classification (NCBI taxonomy): domain Eukaryota; kingdom Metazoa; phylum Arthropoda; class Insecta; order Lepidoptera; family Noctuidae; genus Mamestra; species Mamestra configurata. Next base: position 960,854 of record NDFZ01005470.1, read on the forward strand.
CAGATTCAAGAGAGCCGTAGGGAAACCAGCACTCTTCGAAAACACACACGACACAGACCGCGTTCCGTTTTCCGGCCCCGCCGCCGGGGCCCGTCGCGACGTCCCAGTAATAACCCTCCCCGACCTTTGATTACCGAGCCAGCCCGCGTCGCTGAGCCAGTAGTTTTAAACTCCCCAAATAATGTTACGACCCAGCCTGTCCCTTGCTGTTCCTCCCAAATGACGCCGCTAGCCGAGGTCCTTATCCCACAGGGGATGCCCTAGCGAGCGGTCATTTAGTTTTAGTTTTATTTTAGTTTGTAAGCCCTGGCTGGGGGCCTTAGAGTCATTTAAGGCCACCACAGGATAGTCCGGTTAAGCAGTAACCAGCCTTAGTGTGCTGAACTGCGAG